>PYAF01005004.1:116186-143705 GCA_007407185.1 Glycine tomentella
AGACCAAACTGCCCTTTCGTAAATTCGTTTAATTACTCAAATATCACCCAAAATACCTTACGGAAGCTTGGATTATTCACGGAAGCTACAAAATCTAGCACAAAATGCCACTCAACTTATAGATTGAATTTCTAATAATCCTTAAAATATTTCTATTAATCCATACACAATAAATTGAAATATTGGGGTGTTACATGCCTTTTCATGTTTGCCCAAGTTAGCTTGAATGTGATTTTGAAGTGCTTGAGTCCTAGCTCTTGTCATTGGTCCTTTGAAGCTAACCAAAGGAAGTGCTTCAAGCTCTCCTTCTAGACCTTTGGATTGTCTTGGACCTCCATCAGCTTAGGGAAGAGTTTTGGGGAAGAAGACGGGTGAAAAACACATTCTTTCTTGTTGCTAGTCATATTTGAAACCTACAAGACTCGCTCGAGGGAAATTTGTCTCACTTGGGCTAGCTAGCCTAGCTTAAACACGCCTAGGCGAGTTCTTGGCAAGTTCTAGACTAATCCCTATTCCAACATATTTTACTGCTTCTGTGAAAATGTGATTTCTCACGCTACAAATGTTATTTTACGAATCCCAACGATAAAAATGTGCAAACTTGGGTTGTGAGTCTACAATCCAAATTGAAAGGTGATCCAACAATTAATGAATCTGAGATTGTGATTTTAGCGAAACAGGTTTTGGGTCAAACTTGAAATTACACATTTCCAACACAGATCAATCAAACTCCACACAGCCTAACACCCACACCAAGTAGTTGTACAAGTATAATGCACAAACCACTTCAATTAATCAAAATTAATAAAGTAATTAAATAATACAAAAAATACATCAAACATCTATTTTCAATGATCAAAATTTCAGGATATTACACTCTCCATATTATGATATTTAGTAGGATGTGTAAAAGAGCTTAATATTACTTGTCCTTTTTATGATTGTTATTTTAAAACTATGGTATGTTTTAATTTATGAATGGTTTGACTTTTTAAAATTATATAGGATTAATCTTTATGACAACAACTTGGTAGCTGAGTTGTTATAAAAAGTATGATCTTTTAAATTGATTACTATTTTGTATGTCATCATTGTACAATATTATTTGTACGTAGGAGCACATAATATTATATAATTAATTAAATACAATTTTAAATTTATCAAAAATATATAATAGAAAATTACATTAGCAACATATAATCCGACAGTAATGTATAAAATAAAGAGAAATGTTCTGCAGTCATTTGTTGACCATTATCGATAGATATGGCTTATTCAAAGTCGATTCTTCCAACAGAACTGTAGTGGATTAGGCTTAATCAAAGTCGGTTTCAACATTGTCTTTAAAATGCTTCTATATCTACGATGTCTATATCTACGACAGTCGTTGGACCGTCGTTATTATACACGTAGAACTGTAGTAGATTTAACCGCATGTAGTAGTGAATTTTTGGAAAACTGAAATAACCATTATCGATGGAGTATCAGTTGGGAACTTTAGTAACCATCACCGATGAATAATCTGTCGAAAACTGTAGTATCCATTATTGACAGTATTCTGACAAAAGTTTTTTCTAACGCCTAAATTTCTAATGAAATTTTGTCCGTCAGAAAGTCATATTTACCGGTGGATTTTGGCCATAAAAAATTCACTTTTTTCTTGTATCATGAAAGTTACTTTCTCTCTAATTTAATAAAATGTAACCATCTTTTTAAGTAGATAACGACAAAAGCCAAAAATTAAAGAAAATCAAGCTCTAACAGACACAACTTGCAAAACCAAACAATCCCCTTGTATGTTATAGATGTGCCTCAAATCGATCTCATCTCTCAAGGCTTCAACAAGAAAGTTGTTTTAAATTTTGTAAAGTAAAACAAGACAAATTTTATGAAAAACTAACAGGTAGACAAATTATTTCCGCTTGTGTGGTCAGCCCTTGCTCCCTCCACTTTTTGTTTTCTCTTTCCTCCAATTAGAACTAATTATAAATATTATTGTTGTTTTGTGAATGTGAAAGGTTTAACTGAAAGATCTGTAAATACATTAATTCAACAGAGTCAAAAGTCAAGAAGACCTACTATGTTACTTCCTATAAAATTGGGGTGGATTAAGGTGAAAAAAAGAGAGAGAAATATAAATAAAAGAAATGAAAATGAGATGAAAAAAATGAATATATATTTAATTATTTCCTTCATAAAAATATATGTGAAAGGCATTTATATAGTTGTTCATAAATAAATATCAATTAATTGGTAATGAATTAAAGATCAATTTACAAATGTCTTATAGTTTAAGTAGCAAAAGGCATTTTATAAATCAGATTTTTAAGTTAGAGCATTTTGAAGAAGTTAAAAATCCATACTATTAAAGTGTTGTTTACAAATTGAGTCATTTGATTTGAATTAAATTAGTTGAAACTTATAGATACTCGAATAAGCCAAAATTTCCAAAAGCGAATATTTGTTTTATTTTTATTATCAGAACAACATGTTCAACATTCACCTTATCTGGAACAATATGGATAAGTAATGTTATAGAAAATTAATAAATTTCTCCCTTTAAGTTTTTAAGGCAGTTTACGTTTTAAAAAGTTCATTTAAAATAATTATATATTGTATATATACTGTTATTAGCAATTAGCAAACAAAGAAACTCAACGCTTAATTAGTTCAAATATGAGACTTGTCTTTCGGCAACTTAAATATATATAGCAAAGCTTCCACTTAAGAAAGCCTAGCCATGTGACCAAATTATAAACTTACAACACACAATAAACATTAACGTCTTCAGAGTAGGGAAAACCACAAAACATAGAGGCATATATAAGCCCTCAAATATGTTGTCAAATGCCATACCACAGCTATAGAATATCATTCACCTTAAAGAAAGTATTCAAAAGCATCCAAGATGACAGGAATATAATGGTTCCAGAGTCAGGTCAAGTTCATTCCTCCCTACTTCTGATGCTTCCTCACGGTAATTGCCACTGCAAAAACAATGTTAAACTATCAGTTACTAAACAAAAATTACATATCCCATTATCAAGAGATTCCACGATATACGTAGATAAAAAAAAAGAAATATTCTATGTAGCATTATCCTTGCATATACAACGAGACTGTTTATGAATTGGAATCTATGACCAACAAGTCACTAAGACACAATTTTAGCGTTGTGTCGGAGCTCGTCCTTTAAAAAATACGTATCCCATTATATGAAGGTTTCACGCTATACGCAGTTAAGGGAAAATGATATTATACGCACATAGTCTTATCCTTGTATATACAGAGAGACTGTTTCTAAATTTGAACTATGACCAACAAATCACAAAGACACAATTTTATCATTGTGTCAAGGCTCGCCCTCTATTATTAAACTATCAGTTACTAATAAAGAAAAATAATCCCAGTTAAAATATATATTAACTGAAGATGTAAGATAATTATAATATCTTGTTATTGAAAGGTCACCCCATGTTCAAAAGTGGCTGCGGTAGCAAGAAAGATGCAGTAACTCCGTGGTTTGGATGCTCCCAGTGTTCCTGCTGCGCTACAACCTTTTCTTTCTCCTTGATCTAATTTCAATTCACACAATATATATGTTAGAATTACGCATATATAAATTAATCAAGAATGCATCGACCTTCCATGAAATAAGGCTAGGCAACTTTATACGCTCCCATTTCATTAGCTTAGTATAACAATCAAACTCCTCTTCCTCAAAACTTAGGTGATAATATAAGTTTCATTAATTTCCAGAAGAGTATGTATTTAGCAAAATAGGGGAATAGAATGTAACTTAAATACATACACAGAAATATCGTTCGTTGTTTTAGGTTCATCAAAGAAATTAAAGTTCGCAGATTGATCAAACTGTTATTTTACATAGTAATCAGAGACTACCCGCATTTTGTTGATATTGATAATGTCAAACTTACGAATTAATTTAAGTAGATTTGGTTACGATTTAGTATAACAAGATGGAAGGTAACTTCGGATAAGAAGTATGTGTAAAATCTTCAAAAAAAAAGAAAATACTGTCCAACAGTGTATTGGAAAAGATTGTTAAAATTATTTTAACTTAAATATGAGGAAAATAATTCATGTACACTAACAATAGATGACTATATATAGAGAGAGATGTGGACAAGAGAAAAGTATAAACAAGTTGTTCCGAGAGAGAAAACCTCAATCCAAATCAATCCGAAGATTTGATTGGTAAATCATATCTCATTCATCAGGTATGTGATAACTCTAATCCCGAAAAGTATATCTGGTCAATATCTCTGCTATTATGTCTCAAAATAGGTCATTAATGAGCTACGGCCCAAGGCCCGTAAGTCAGTATAAATATCACCCTCCAGGCGTTCAGAAGGTACACAGATTCCCTAGCTCTCTCTTTTTCCATACATACTCTGCACACACCCCACGCCAAACTGGGTTCGTGTTAAAGAGTGATCTTCTTCCCTGAAGGTGTTCTCCCTCCATAGACACTTCCAGGAGAGAGAGAGTTTGATCACCATAGCAACATACCCGGCAAACTTTGCTGGGACACACCCGTTTTAGAGAACGGAACATTGGCGCCGTCTGTGGGAAAAGAAGTGCTGAAGGAAAGGTCTTTTTCCCTTCATCCTATTTGTGATGCTGCTACGGCTGAAGCTGCGCGAGCCCGGGATACCGCTGCTTCCTTGGCACAAGAACTCGCCGACCTGAAGGTTCTTTACGAGGTATCCAAAAAGGAATCCGAGGATGCTAAGAAGGGCTTGGAGGATGCAAAGAAGAAAGTGGTCGAGCTCCAGGAGATCGTCGACTCGGCGGCGAAGGAAGCTTTCTCAAATGCTTTGGACCGGGTTCGGTGTCTGAACTCCAGTGTTTCTCTGCACTTGGAGGGGGTCCATTACCGAACCTGCGTTGAAGATGGTAAGCTGATTTCGTACGTCGAGGAAGAGGAGTCTTGAAGGGCCGGGGTGCTGGTTTTCAATTTGTATTTTGCCTTTTATTTCTGAACAATTTGCAGAGTTATTTTATTTCTGAACAATTTGCAGTGTTATTAAAATATTGTCGTTTCCTTCTATGCTTACTCTTATCCTCCTTTAGATTCTGCAACCCAATTTTGCCGAGGTCTAGCTCGGGTAATGAATTTTGATTATCGCGAATTTAATAATTGAGCATTAGGTATTTTTCGTCTCGGAACTCGGCTATTTAGTAACCGAGACCCGCAATGGCCGACATATCATGTCTACTCTGGGATTGAACTTCAGTTTCCCATGAGTGGAGTTGTACCGACCTGATCAGGGCCGGGGTGATATGCGGACCATCAAAATATTGTATTGTGCGCACAACGTAGACTTTTAAGCAAAGCTTGATATCAAATATTATTTCATGTTCTGAAAGAATACATGAACTTATAGCAAATAAATCTGCCATTATAATTATCATAACTTCGGTCGGTGTTTTAGCTGTAATATTTCTTCAACTTATCGCCGTTCCAGGTCCGCGGTATGTTTTTTCCTTCGAGGGTCTCCAAAATGTACGCCCCTTGGTCGAATTTTCTGGTGATTCGGTAAGGGCCCTCCCAGTTTGGTGCCAGTTTCCCTTCTCGTGCATTTTTGTTCCCGATGTCGGCTCTTCGTAGCACCAGCTCTCCCTGCTCGAAACTTCTTGGCTTCACCTTTTTGTTGAACTTTCGTGCCGCTACTTGTTTCGTCTCCATCTCTCGGTGATGGGCTGCACCTCGAATTTCTTCTATCAGCTGTAACTCGGCTGCCAAGGTGGCATTGTTATCCTCTTCTGCCTGGGCCATACACTGCTTCCGCCATGAGGGTTGGCCGATCTCTACTGGAATCATCGCCTCACATCCATAAGTCATTCTGAAAGGGGTTTCCAACGTGGCGGATTGTGTTGTAGTCCGATGCGCCCACAAGACGTAGTACAGCTGTTCGACCCAGTTCGGTCCCGCCTCGTGCATCCGTTTTTTCAGCCCGTCTAAAATGACTTTGTTGGCGGCCTCGGCCTGTCCGTTCGACTGGGGATGTTCTACTGAAGAGAAATGATGCCTGATATGTAACCCTTCCATCATCTGCTTGAATTTTTTATTCGTGAATTGAGTTCCGTTGTCCGTGATGATTTCGGCCGGGATTCCGAACCTCGCGATAATGCTTTGCTCAAAAAACTTCTGAACCTGGGCCGAGGTGATAGTGGCGATAGGCTTTGCTTCTATCCATTTGGTAAAATAGTCAACGGCTACAATTAGCCATCTTTTCTGACCCTCGGTGGGTTTGAATGGGCCTAATAAGTCCATCCCCCACTTATAGAAGGGCCAAGGCGCCGTGATCGACGTCAACTCGGCGGGCGGGCTCCATATGATCTTCGCATGCTTCTGGCAGCTGTCACATTTCTGCACGTGCTCCGTGGCGTCGGCCTTTATAGTAGGCCAGAAGTAGCCGGTTCGAAGGACCTTCAGTGCTAGTGCCCTGGCGCCCATATGATGACCATTGATACCTTCATGTATCTCTCTAAGTACGTATTCGGCCTGTTCGGGGTTTAAGCATAGTAATAACGGAGCGTGGAGGCCTCTGCGATATAACTCTCCATTCACTATGGAATACATGGCGGCTTCCCGGATCAATTTCTTTGCTTCCATCTTGTCCTTCGGCAAAGCTCCTTGTTCCAGATAGTCGATAATTTGCTTCCTCCAGTCTTTAGCCGACGCAATACTCATGATGCATGTCGGTTGAGTCACCTCCTGCTGGATCACGGTCCTGTGACTTCCCGCCTCCTTGATACTAGCCAGTTTGGCCAGGATGTCGGCCCGGGTGTTCTCTTCTCGGGGTATGTGCGTGACGATTATGTCTTCGAATTCGGCCATCATTTCCTTGGCCCTGGCTACGTATTTAGCCAAGAGTGGTCCTTTGGTTTGGTATCTCCCTTCTATCTGCGCCGAGACGAGCTGCGAGTCTGTGAACACCTTAGCTCTTACTGCTCCGTGCTCCCCTATGTATTTCAAGCCGGCTATTAGCGCTTCATATTCGGCTTGATT
Organism: Glycine tomentella; assembly: GCA_007407185.1. Lineage (NCBI taxonomy): Eukaryota > Viridiplantae > Streptophyta > Magnoliopsida > Fabales > Fabaceae > Glycine > Glycine tomentella. Next base: position 123,226 of record PYAF01005004.1, read on the forward strand.
ATTGGACGTCGGGAAGTTAAGCCGTAGGGACTGCTCAATGGATACTCCTTCGAGAGTCTCAACAATAATCCCAGCCCCACTCCCCTTGGAATTGGACGAGCCATCAACATACAATTTCCATGTCGGCATTTCCTGTGTCTCTGGTGATGCTGGGGTCAATTCCACCAGGAAGTCGGCCAGTGCCTGGGATTTGATGGCGTGCCGAGCCTCGTACTTGATGTCGAATTCCGACAGCTGAATAGCCCAATTCATCATCCTTCCTGCCAGGTCGGGCTTGTGTAATACCTGCCGCAGCGGCTGGTTTGTTCTCACCATTATAGTGTGGCTTTGGAAGTAAGGTCGAAGTCTTTTGGCCGTTGTCAGGAGTGCGAAGGCTATCTTTTCCAGCTTTTGATATCGTATCTCTGAGTTCTTGAGAGCCCGACTTACGTAACAAATCGGCAACTGAGCTTTGTCCACTTCTCTAACTAGCACTGCACTTATGGCTTCCTCTCCGACCGAAAGGTACAAGATTAACGTTTCTCCGGGGTCCGGCTTCGAGAGCACTGGGGGGGTTGCCAAGCATTTTTTAATTTCCATAAACGCTGCCATGCAAGCCGGGGTTCGTCCTACTTCGGCTTCTTTCTTCAACAACTTGAAGAATGGAAGGGCCTTTTCTGCTGACCTCGGAAGGAACCTTGTCAGTGCCGCCATTCGTCCTGTCAACTGTTGTACCTCGCGCTTGTTCCTCGGGAGTTCCATCTCCAGTATGGCTCTGCATTTATCCGGGTTCGCCTCTATTCCTCTGTGGGTGAGCATGAACCCCAGGAATTTTTCGGCTTTCACTCCGAAGGCACACTTTGCCGGATTCAGACGAAGGCGATGCTGTCTTAGCTTTTGGAATGTTTCCTCCAGATCTCGGATATGATCTCCCTTGTTGGAAGTTTTGGTAATCATATCGTCGATATAAACCTCCGTGTTCCGTCCTAGCTGGTTCGCGAACACCTTGTTCATCATCCTCTGGTATGTAGCCCCCGCATTCTTCAACCCGAAAGGCATGACGTTGTAACAGTAATTCGCGTCTACCCCTCAAAACGCTGTCTTATCTCGGTCTTTCGGATACATCGGGATCTGATTGTATCCGGAGTAGGCGTCCATGAACGATAGCATTTGGAATCCGGTCGAGCTGTCCACCAATTGATCAATGTTCGGCATTGGATAAGAATCCTTGGGGCATACTTTGTTCAGATCAGTAAAATAAACGCATACTCTCCACTTCCCACTGGGCTTCTTTACCATGACGATGTTGGAAAGCCAAGTAGTATATTGTATCTCTCTTATGAAGCCGGCCTCCAACAACTCCTTGATGTGTTTTTCCAGGGCTTGCCTTCTCTCTGGGCCGAGTTTTCGAGCCTTCTGTTCTACCGGTCTGGAGCCGGGATACATAGACAGCTTGTGGCAGCAGAAGGTGGGCTTTATGCTCGGTATCTCGGACGCCTTCCATGCAAATATGTCTTGGTTGCTTTTCAGGCATTCCACCAGTCTGTGTCTTGTTTCTGAGTTATTTTGTTTGCCTATCTTGGTTACCCTCTCAGGTGTATCTCCGATCTGGATTTCTTCCAACTCGTCTACTGGCTCCGGCCTCCACTCCTCGGTATCTCGAAGGTCCAATTCTACCAAGTGAACTGGCCTTCCAATGCCTTCTTTGGTTGGTGACGTCACCCTCTGGGGAGAGGACGGTTTTTCAGTTTCTCTGATCGTGTTGTAGTAGCATTGCCTCGATTCTTTTTGGTCTCTGCAAATAGTAATGACTTTGCCGAGATGACCTATCATCCTCATTTTCTGATGCTTTGTAGATATAAAGATATCCCATTTGTGAAGCGTCAGCCTCCCCAATATGATGTTATATTGGGAAGGGAAATCAGCAACGGTGAATTCGACTCTTTCCGACCTGAATCCCTCCTTCGTCCCCAATGTCAGTTGTAGGTCAATAATACCCTTCAGACTGGTCCCGGAACCGTTGAAGCCGTACAACATAGTCTGACACTGCCTCAAATCTTCTGTTTTCAAGCCCATTTTTTTGAACGCGCTCCAGCTGATAATGTCAGCCGAGCTCCCGTTGTCCACATATATTCTTTTCACCCGAAAGTTCGCCATGGTCCCCGTTATTACCAGACCGTCCTTATGGCCGGGCACCACCCTTATCAGGTCTTCATTGGTGAAGTAGATCAGCGGGGGATCGACTTTTTTGGTCTTCTCGTCGGGGCTCCCCTTGAACCTCGGTCGATCTTTTATCGACATAACTTGTTTGAGGTATTTCTTCCGTTGATTCGTCGTGTCGCCTCCTCCTCCCATTCCGCCCGTGATGACATTGCACTCGAACTCAGGTTCGGGAAATTCCTCTTCTCTTTTACTCTTCTTTTCGCCTCGGCCACGGTCGCTGCCTTGATTCTTCCTTTTGTTCTGCTGCCCCTGCGTCCTGATGACGTATTGTCGCAACTTCCCTTCACGGACGAACTTTTCTATCGCGTCTTTGAGGTCCTAGCATTGCTCCGTTGTATGGCCTGGGCCGTTATGGAATTCGCAGAAGCGAGAATAGTCTAGCCCTTCCTTCTTGAACACGGGCCGAGGTCGTTCCACCTTCTTCATGTCGGTCAACGCCACCTCCCTCCATATCTGTGTCTGGGAAGTGTTCAACGGGGCATATTTCTCATATTTCGACTCGTGTCTGGGTCTGTTTCCGAGGTTGGGGAAGCTCTTCGGTGGTCGCCCCTGCTGTGCGACTCCCTGGTGTCGATTCTTCGGCGGCGAAGGTCTCCTCTTACCCTCCTTCTGACCGGAGTTTGCTAGTTTCATCTGCTCCAATTCCAGGTATCTCTTCAACCGCATTCTAAACTCCATCATCGACTTTACTGGATCTTTGTAAATAGATTTGGCCAGTCGGGAAGACCCATTGAGCCCAGCTGAGATGAGATGAACATGCACTTTTTCTTCCAATCCTTGGACTTGCAAGGCCGCCTCCTTGAATCGGTCGAGATAACTTTGCAATGTTTCCCCCGGCTGCTGGCGTATCTTCCCCAGGGCGAACTCGGATTTCGGTTGCTTTTTACTGGTTGCGAAGTTCAGCAAGAACCGGTGGCCGAGGCCCTCGAAGTGCCAGATTGATCTTGGCGGTAGTGTGTGAAACCATGTTTGTGCCGGTCCGGTCAGCGTGGTGACGAAGATCCTGGATATGATTGGCTCGTCAATGCCCCGGACACACATCTACATGTCAAACTTGTCCAAATGTACCTGGGGGTCCTGGCTTCCGTTGTATTTCGAAAGAAAAGACCCGTCGAAGTCCTCCAGGAACCGCGCGTTTATTATCTCATCCACAAACGGGCTGTTATTCTGCTGACCCCGGCGATACTTTCTCTGATAAGTGTCGCCCCCTTCCTTCCTAGGCAGTATCACCTCCTTTGCGTGGCCCCCCTCGGTGATGCGAACAGGGATCCCGGCCTGAGGAGCCCGAGATGCCCTCCGAGGTTCGGAATGTCCGTCCGAGTCTACGTCCCCCTGCCCGACGACGGGAACCGGACTCCCTTGCCAAGGTGCCTCCTGCCGAGGTCCCGACATGTGGGGTGGTCTGCAATCTTCTTCCTCCGCACTCTCCGTCCTTCTTCGTGGCTGTCCCTGTTCGGTGATACGGGTGAGCATCATCCGGATGTCCTCCTGTCCCTGTAGCTCGTGTCGCTTTTCCATGCCCTCAATCCTAGTCAGTATAGCGTTCAAGGCGGCGTGGATCACCTGCATGGAGTTCAACGCGTCTTCCCCCCCAGGAGGGGGTTGCGGGGCTAGCGTCGCTGGGGAGGAGGCGGTGTGGGAAGCGGCGTCCTCTATTATTACGTTTTCTGGGTTCCTCCTCAACCTATCGCGTCCTTCCATCTGGTGGCTTCTTGTGTTTACCATCGAGTTTTGGTGGGGGTCGAAGTTTATCGTTCCCACAGACGGCGCCAATGTTCCGTTCTCTGAAACGGGTGTGTCCCAGCAAAGTTTGTCGGGTATGTTGCTATGGTGATCAAACTCTCTCTCTCCTGGAAGTGTCTATGGAGGGAGAACACCTTCAGGGAAGAAGATCACTCTTTAACACGAACCCAGTTTGGCGTGGGGTGTGTGCAGAGTGTGTATGGAAAAAGAGAGAGTTAGGGAATCTGTGTACCTTCTGAACGCCTGGAGGGTGATATTTATACAGACTTACGGGCCTTGAGCCTTAGCTCATTAATGACCTATTTTGGGACATAATAGCAGAGATATTGACCAGATATACTTTCCGGGATTAGAGTTATCACATACCTGATGAATGAGATATGATTTACCAATCAAATCTTCGGATTGATTTGGATTGAAGTTTTCTCTCCCGGAACACAAGTGATAGGATATAACAAGAAGAAATAAATGTTCATTCAGTGTTTAATATATATGAATGTCCATGCATCAACACTTTTGCTTTCATTGAATTAGGAATGAACGAAATAAATAAAAAAAGAAATAAACCAAGAAATGAGAATTATAGAAATAGAAGAAAAATGTAATTTACAAGTTAGTTATAGAAATATTTTAAGATTTAAATCCAAAAAATAAGTACGAGATAATTTTGTTTCCATTTTATTCCAATTTGGGAGGAAAGTGTTTTATGGTAAGTCTCACACAAGTAAATTCTTTCCTTATTTCGCTTACCAAACAAATAGTGAAAAATTAGTATTTTTATCTGAACAAATATTATGACCTTTTTCTTAAAAAAAAAAAAAAAAAACACTGACACTTTTGAACGCATAACCTTTTTATACTCATTCTTTGATTTGTTTGACCGTAAACTTATAAGACTTGTTCTCCAATTAATGTATACTGCTACTAAGAAAAAGTTGTCCATATTAAGAAGCATTAAACAGTAGAACAATTAATTTTATTAGGTACTAAAGAACAATTAAATTTGATGCAAAAAATATAAATCCGAGTAATAATTTCCATCACCTTCTTTGTAAGCATGTTATTCTGCTCCTGTATCACTTTCTCCTGTCACAGTACAAGAAGAGCACATGTCAGGTTGATTTGTCTATAGGGACACGCATAATCAAGATTGGTCTCTGAAACTTATAGTGAACCGTTACAACCTCTCAGAGTACATGAAGTTGTGACAAGATTTGAGTAAGTACCTTCTTTTGAAGCTCCGAAATGGACTCGTACATGAGTTGGTTCTGTTATTAAATGTATATGCATAATCAGTATTCAGTACCAAGGAACCATATGAAGGTAAAGTATCAATATAAGTTGTATGTTTTATATACTCTGCGGTTACGAATTTGCTTGAGAGCAGTTTCTAACTGCTGCTCCAGACTCTGAAGCTCTTTGAGGCTCATTGAACCTAAATCTTCTCCCATATAGTGCCTGTTAATAATTAATAATTCAGTGCGACTAGTGAGTGTTCAAATCCACAATGTTTTTTTCCAAGACAAATAAATTAAATCCAACAAAATAAGTATACGGGCCAGTATCATATACCTATGGTTTCTCTGCAAAAGGTCAATCTTTGCCTTGAGTCTAGTATACTCAATGGTCCAATTTCCCTGCACAAACACACAACTAACTGCTCTCATTTATAACATGGATTGAGACAAGAATCTCTACATATCAGCTTCATTACATCACTTTACATCATTGAGAATTTCAAATGTGTGGCAGAGGCGGCCCTACGAATATCTACACTTTAAAATAAATTTTAAAATAAGGTATTTCTAAATTAATTAAAAGTTATAATTTTATTTATAATTTTTTCTTTAAACTTCTTAAGATTTAAAATTTCTTTATTTTGAAAAAATTATTTTTATGGAAAAAATAATAACTGAAATTATTAACACTATTTTATAAGTGATGAATTTATTTGAAAAAAAATAATCAAGTTTTCTTATATAATTCAGAATGTAAATTATTGTATCATTTCTCACTTACATTTTTTAAAATTTTTAAATAAAAAAAACTTAATCCATCAATATCTCCATCATAATATTTTATTAAATGTTCAACATTTAAAAATATTTATTAAATCTAATTTCGAGTGTAAAAATCGCTTGATCTACCATGTATAAAACGAATCAATTCTAAATTATTTTCTTATTTAAGATTTTATAATTTCATTATTAACAATCTCATCATATTATTGTTTTAAAACAAGTAATATATTTTTCACAAAATTTACATTTTATATTCATTTCTACTATAATAATTTAATTGACAGAAATCATATCATTTCTAGATTTATCTTTCGTATCTTTGTCAAACAATGAAAGAATGAAACACGCGTCTTTTGATTGTATATATAAATTTAATAAACACGACTAAGATATATATATGATAAAGTAAGTGGAAGGACTGGTTTTTAGAGGGGGAAAAAAATCACTTTATTAAGAACTTAACGAAAAAGATATAGAACTTATTTCAGTAAACTTCTTTAGAAATATCTTTTAAAAAAAATGAAATCAATTTTTTTATAAATAAAAATAAGTTTCTAATTAATTTATTTCTAAAAATTTATCAATATAATTTCTTTAAAAGATGAGATAATATATATAAATAAACTAATAAAAAAATTATTTTAATTTTAAAAAAAAATTATTTTTTTTTTACTTTTTTCTTTTAAAAATGTTTTTAAAAAAATTTACATTTAAAGATATCCATAAAACACAACTATTGCGTAAGTATAAGCTTTCCTAAACATTGTCATGCTTGTATTTGTGTAAATGTCTTTGGGCGGCAGATGTATTGTGGAAGAAATGACAAACCTGTGACTCAGAATCATTTGCAACAAGTTGTCTCTCTGCATAGGCATACCTTTCATAGCGTTCCAGTATCTTCTCCATGCTGTTTAATAGTTGTTAAAACAGAAACCTATATATTTAGTTTTCTCAACTATCAATTAATTATAACAGTATACCGCTCTGAAGATTATTACAAAGTTCTTTAGCAAGATAATGTAAAAAACAAAGTCTTGGAAGATAAGCCATATATATGCATGTGTACAAACAGCAATTATAGCAAGCTACTAATTAAATGAATAGTAATTAATAGGCTGTAGCAAACCCATTAACCTATTTAAAATTAAATTGTTTGAATATTATTCAAGTTCAATTGTTAATGAAAATAATTATTAATCAGACTTATCTCTTGGTCGAATTGCATATTAGTCACGATGAACTGGATGGTTAAAATAAAATAAAAATTAACAAAGCATGCTTTCCCTCAAATTATAAAAAAATTGTTATATTTTTCATTGTAGCCTGATGTTGAATCTGTTGTTCGCTGATATAGCTATTATTATTTAGTACGCTATGAATTGTAAATTCTCATTTTTGTAAAATTTCATGCTAATGCATTTATGTAAACAGTAATCAAACTCTCACTTATGAAACTGGAAAAACATGAATGAAAATATATAGAGGTCTTGCTACTATTATGACCATGCCAGCCTGAACAATCTTAATATAAAACATGATTGCTATTATTGCATACAACGTCTTCATGCATATGCTTAAATATATTCACTATATAGTTAACAATGTTCATCCTTATATAACTCGTAAATTTGAACATCAGAAAACTCAACTGGGAGAAAAAAAAAAAAAAAGAAGAGAAAGTTTATGCATTAGACTTTGGAAATACCATGATAATCAATACAAGTAGAATAAGTATTTTGAAAGAAAAACAATTGTGCTCTTGAATACGACTGATATATTTATTTCCCAGCTTTTATTCTTCATCAAGTTAAACAATCATGTCATTTTTTACATTGTTCAATGCCAATAATATCAGAATCAATATACTTTTATTTTAACATCAATGAAATGAAAGAATTCGTTAATATGAAATTTTAAGTTTCACTGTCGCACGTATGATATAATATTAATATATTACATTGTTCAATGCCAATAATATCAGAATCAATATACTTTTATTTTAAAAAAATCAATGTAATGAAAGAACTCGTTAATATGAAATGTTAAGTTTCACTGTGGCATAGTATGATATAATATTAATAAAGAGATCCCGCATCTTCCAATCAAATTGTAAGAAATTAGATCTTAATTCCGTAATCTATGTACACGGTTTATCTAGGAAACTGCACCCATCAGCTGCTGAAAAGGGGCAAGCTAGCATACTAGTCCCAAATTAAACAGAAAAGGATGCAACATTCCTGCTTCCATGCTATGATATGGGAAAGGGCGTGAAAGGACTTGAGCTTCACAATGAACATGACACCTAGCTATGTGTAAAAACGTGTTAATCAACCAGCTCATACTCTTTCACAAAAAGAAGGAAAAAGCCATCATTTTCTTAAATAGAAAATTAAAGTACAAAATTTCAAAAGCAGCAACTGCTGCTTCTAGGTCCTGCACCGAAAGGACCTGAGGGCGAGACTCGAAAATGAGCTTGACAAGTAACTAAATACTGTCACACCTGACCAAGTTGCCGAAGAGTAAAGACCTCATTAAGACATTTCAACCAAAAATTTTGTTTAAAAAATTCAAACAAGGGTTTTCTACAGGATCAGCGGATACCACATTATTTTCTAACGCGGTATGTGAAGAATATATCTTTGAATCAACAAGAAAGACCAATAACGTACCAAAAATATCGATTTATGTTTCATAATTTTTTTTCCAAGTTTCTGGTTAGTGAAAAATAAGCACATCCATGTTCTATCGAAATAGTCAACCATTTTGACGCATTGTCCGCTAAAAATTATATAAAAATAAAACACATTCTTAGAGAAGTATAAACGTTCGCTCTTCATATAAATGGGACAGGTTCTTTCTTTCTTCTGTATTTTTCTTCAAGATATGAGATAGCTTTGTTTGTGCACAATCACACAAAGTAATTTAATTTGTTTGATCTGGCCAAAAATAAAATTTGAGGAAAGAAGTTTCTGTAGCTTTTTCAAGCCCAAAAGCGAAACCCATTCTAGCTAAACTGAAAAGGAAAATAAAGCAAGGTTAGAAAATTTCAACAAACCAAAAAAAGGTTGAACAGTTCTTGACTCAATGTAAAAATAAATAAATGATACTCATAGAGATCGCCCTCACTCCACACGGATGCACTAACTATAGTGTGTAAGAGAGAGATCTATGGATATGTGCACATATAAAGGGTAGTAAAGCGTAAAATATATAGCAAGAATGTGTTAAATAGAGATCTATGAACTATATAATTAATTACCAAGAATCAGTAGCATATTCAAAGAGCTTTCCTTTGTGGGAGAAGACAATCAAAGCGACCTCAGCGTCACAGAGCACAGAGATCTCGTGTGCTTTCTTGAGTAACCCAGCTCTCCTTTTGGAGAAAGTTACCTGCCGATTGATCTTGTTCTCTATCCTCTTCAGCTGAACCCTACCCCTTCCCATATTACTGTCTTTTTTTTTTTTGCTTTAATTATATTATTATTATACCTAATTACTTTTTTTCCCAAGAAAATCCCAAACAAGGAAAAGGGAACAAACCCCAGAAATATGCTTGAAAAGCTTGCTATTATAGCGCAGGGAGGGAGAGAATGTTAATTTACGGATCTTTCTTCTTCTGGAGGAGAAAAACCGCAGTGAGTGGTAGTGTGAGTATGCTATGTTATTATATATCACTAATCACATTGGGGTTTGGCGACAAGTGGTTTCTGGTTTATGAAAAACCAGGGCAGTTTTCTTAACATTGCGCTGTCGAGCCCTGATTGGCTCGTCAGTTACCACATGTTGCTGTCGTGGTACCACACAATCATATCTCTTTTGCTTTTTGGGTTTTGTTTTTGATTTATGGGATTTTGGATTCTGTATTGCTGCTCTCTCACAGTCACAGTCACTGCTTTGAGCTTTTAAGTTTCTTCTGATGGTTTAAACAATGTCAATGAACCAGAACATTACGTGCATCCTTTCATTGACGGCGCCACGACCCACGAGTATTGAACTCTGGTTCATCCCTTCGTCAACCAAATATTCAAATGTTCTTTTTTAGGGTTCTTTTTCCCTCCACCATTTTTTGCATCTCTTTCTCCTTCACTTTCCATTATTACTTTTTTTTTTATCTATTTAAAACAATCCTCTATTTTAATTAACTAATCCCTTAGTATTCATGTCTCTCTCTACATGAAATTTTACACTCATGATTACTATAATGTGAAACCGATAGATAGTTGATATTTGTTATCTGACAATCACTTTACACATGAAACTTTTGTGAATAATTACCAACTTAGTCACTATCACTTTTTATAGGATTTTTTTACCATTTGAGGGTGTTTTTTCGGTTTATTATTATTTAATGATCGATTTTAAATAAATTATAAAAAATGAATAAGTCATAATAAGTATTACAATTTTGGAATTAGAAATTGTAATTAATGTTACAATTTTTAATTTTTTTAAACTAAAATTGTAAAAGAGTGTACGACTTATTTATTTTTTTTTTTTTAATTTGTGACTTTAAAGTCTTAACATATATATATGTATATATATATATATACTTTTTAAATTGAAGTCGTAAACTTTGTACTCCTCTAGTTAAGTATTTTTTTTTTATTTTGCGACTTTGAAGTCATAAAGTTTTTTTTTCAACTCTTATGACTTTGAATTTGTAATTGTTTTACGACTTTAATTTTGTAAACGACTTTAATGTGAAAATTTTTTTATGTTAAAAAGTGATATTTTTTAAATTGTAAATAATTTTAATTTAATTATTTAATACATAAATGTAGTTTTACTTTTTTTTTTAGTTTTATTTAATATTTTGTATATATTGTTAATATTGTTTTATTTAATATATTTTTATATTTTTTACATGGTTTTATTTAATATTTTGCTTAATTTTTGGTATATTATTTTATTTAATATATTTTTTATATTTTTTTTTACTAATGTTAAGATTTTATTTGAAAAAACTTCAATTTAAAAATACTTATATTTAAATAAAAAATTAAAATGTATTACATATCTCCTTAACAAAAATATTAATAGTCGAATGATGTTCCACAACGAGTTCTTTTAGATATACTTCGAGGTTTCTCATTTTGTTGCATTGGATTTGTTGATGATTGTTATCCATCGAAGTCCTCTTTCTCTTCTTGTTCTAAGATGATTATGTGTAATTGTTAATATTAAAAATAAATATACCAAAAATTAGGAAAATATTAAATAAAATCATATAAAATATAAAGTATTAAATAAAATAATATTAAAAATATAGAAAATATTAGATAAAATCATATAAAAAATATTAAAAATCGACCCAGTGACTGACTCGGTTAGGGTACTGGGTCACTGAGTCAGTGGTCGAACCAATGGGTCACTGATTGACCCGCATGACCTGGTCAGTGGTCAAACCGATGGGTCATTGATTAACCCATATGACAATGTTAGTGATTGAACCGGTGAGTTATTGATTGACTCGCATGACAATGTCTTAAAATTCTTAAAAATTTTAAATCACTACCAGGATAAGACATTTAATGAGGAAGAGTTGCCTGATGCATAATTTTAAGGGTTTTATGAAATGTTGATAAATTAATCATTTTTCCACTTATACAGAATGTAAGGTATCAATTCCAATTAAAATTTTAAAATTAGATCTAATTAATACATTCCTCAAAAGTATGTAACTTTTCTAGTTGATTGGGAAACATATGGCAGGTTGAAGAGTAATAATTTATCACTACACCTCCTCTGCATGCAAATTTTAGATCATCATTACTGCACCTTTTTTTTTCTTCTTGGCACAATGTTATTGAACAATTTTACTTGGAACCATTCTTTTCAACCTAGATCAATGTAATTTGAGTGCTAAGTAGAGAGAGATAAAATAGAAGAGATAGAAAGAATCACAGCAAAATACTAGTATCATCTAACATAAACCTGTGTATATAATGGTATATGATATTTCCATGCAATTCTTGATAGAAAATCTAGCTTTCTCACATGTTTCAACCTTGTACTTGGTGTGTGTTTGGATACCAACCACAATCAATTTCAGCTCCCAAAATCAAAATCAATGAATAATTGAAAAATCAGAAGCAACAAAGAGTTACCTTGCCGGCACGTGAAAAATATAAGCATTTAACCAAACACAAGCTTAGCTCTTATGATGCAATTCTTAGAGCAAGAATTAATCAAGGGAAAGATGCAAATGTGGTCTTGGAAACAGAGCCATATCTTGGAAACAAAAAAGCTCTCACCTTTGGTTGAGTCCCCTAGGCCCTATCGGCCTATCCTCTTCCCCTCCACATTCCCATTTTCCAAAACATCATCACCATGAGATAACACCACTTGCAAATTCAAATCACGAACCACATACCGATACAAACCCATAGTAGCATCTCGTCTCATTCAAACTACAACCACCATCCTTTTCGACCTCTCCACCCTCCACTCTACTGTTTCTAAATTTTCCAAGTCTAACAGAAAACACTCTTTTTCCCCAGATCTATGGCTATTTGAACAACCTTTCTTGTTCCTTCTTTATTGCACGATCTTGTCTCTCCATTTCTTTTCTTGTCCATTCTCCACTCTACAAAAGGCTGGATGAAGTCATGACGACGCAACGACGGCTGGAGTATTGGACGGAGGTCGCGATGGTGAGACGAAGCTTCCATGGAGGTCCCGAAATCACAACGAAGGCTGGAGTGTGCGATGGTGCGACCAGGCCTGGATGACGAAGGCTGAGCACTACGATGCGATGGAATGACTTGGAGTTGGACCCTGGAGGCTTGGTTGGACTGTTGGAGGTTGGACGATTGGAGTTGCTGCACTGTGCTCGGAGGTTCGACACGAAGAAGAAGCTAAAATTGAAGAAAAATAAAATCTAAAACCTAAGTGCAAAACGACGTCATTTCGCTTCCAAGAAGGAAACGCTGACCCGGTCCGGGTTGATGGATCGGCAGTTCGACCATAACCCGGGCGGTTCGAACAGGCTGAGGCGGGTCGTTGACACGATCGATCCAAAGTGCAACCCGACCCGGTCCGGCCATCGGGTCACGGTCCGATCTGTCGGACCAGTCAGGTCGATCCGATTTTTAATAATATGCTTTCCATTATTACTTTTTTTTATCTATTTAAAACAATCCTTTATTTTAATTAAATAATCCCATAGTATTCATGTCTCTCTCTACAGGAAATTTTACACTCATATGATTATTGTAATGTGAAAACGATAGATAGTCGATATTTGTCATTTGACAATCACTTTACACTTTTGTGAACAATTACCAACTTAGTCACTATCACTTTTTATAGGATTTTTTACCATTTGGGGGTGTTTTTTTGGTTTATTATTATTTAATGGTCGATTTTAAATAAATTATAAAAAAGGAATAAGTCGTAATAAGTATTACAATTTTGGAGTTAGAAATCGTAATTAATGTTACAATTTTTAATTTTTTTAACTAAAATTGTAAAAGAGTGTACGACTTGTTTATTTTATTTTTTTAATTGATGACTTTAAAGTCTTAACATATATATATATATATATATATATATATATATATATTTAAATTGAAGTCGTAAATTTTGTACTACTCTAGTTAAGTTTTTTATTTTATTTTACGACTTTAAAGTCATAAAGTTTTTTTTTTCAACTTTTATGACTTTGAATTTGTAACTGATTTTACGACTTTAATTTTGTAAACGACTTTAATGTTGTGAAGATTTTTTTATGTTAAAAAGTGATATTTTTTAAATTGTAAATAATTTTTTAATTTAATTATTTAATAAATAAATATAGTTTTACTTTTTTTCAGTTTTATTTAATATTTTGTATATATTGTTAATATTGTTTTATTTAATATATTTTTATATTTTTTACATGGTTTTATTTAATATTTTTCTTAATTTTTGGTATATTGTTTTATTTAATATATTTTTTATAATTTTATACTAATGTTAAGATTTTTATTTGAAAAAACTTCAATTTAAAAATACTTATATTTAAATAAAAAATTAAAATGTATTACATCTCTCCTTAACAAAAATATTAATAGTCGAATGATGTTCCACAATGAGTTCTTTTAGATATACTTCAAGATTTCTCATTTTGTTGCATTGAATTTGTTGATGGTTGTTATCCATCTAAGTCCTCTTTCTCTTCTTGTTTTAGGATGATTGTGTGTAATTGTTAATATTAAAAATAAATATACCAAAAATTAAGAAAATATTAAATAAAATCATATACAAAATATTAAATAAAACTAAAAAAGTAAAAATACATTTATTTATTAAATAATTAAATTAAAAATTATTTACAATTTTTTTTTAAAAATTATCACTTGAACGTAAACAAAATGTTTACGACCTCAAAGTCGTAAAGTAAAAAAAAAAAAGTACAACTTTAAAGTTGTAAAGTTAAAAAAAAAACTTTACGACTTTGAAGTTATAAAGTAAAAAAAAAAAACTTAACTAAAGTCGTAAAAAAATATTAAGAGTTTAGTTTAAAAAGTAAAAAAAAAAAATTGTTGCTGCTTTAAAGTCGTAAATTTTTTAAAAAAATTAAACTGAAGTCGTAAGCTCTTTTACGATTTCAGTTAAAAAAATTAAAAGTCATAACATTGGTACGACTTCTAACTCAAAAGTTATGATACCTGTTAGGACTTATCTCCTTTTGGTAATTTATTTGAAATCGACCCCCAAAATGGTAATGAACAAAAAAAAATGCCCCCAAATGGTAAAAAACCCCTTTTATAAGACAAAAGACCACATAAGAATAGGTAAGTCATATTTTATTTTCAATATACACCTTAGACAAATATTTATTTTAGTAACAGAGTCTCTTTTTAGGTATCTTACCCATCATCGGAGAAAGAGCTCGACAAAAGGAAAAGAAAGTTGTTTACAAATCAGTAGAGGAAGAATATAGTAAGAACATTTGACATCTATCGTGGGGATAAAGTAAATTTCCTTTGGTCACAAGAGTATATGGTAGCGACCAAGAGTTCGATGTTAAGGTCAACTACCATGGAGGAAAGTTTGGTGATGCAAGGATTCAAAGAGTAGTTGGAGGCTCTATAGAAGAAAAAACATAAAGGATATGACCGCTTTACGACAAAAACAAGAAACAGATCTACAACAAACGGTTCCAAATCACCATATGGCAACAGAGGGAGAGCACTCTTCACATGACACCAACCATCAAACAAACACAATTGGATGATCCCATCAAAGATCTCAAAGTTAGCCAGCCGAGTTATATCATTGATATCCCTTTGTTGACGATATTCTTTATGCTACCTTTCCTCTAGGATGGAAACCTTTGAACATATATCAATATGACAGAACCGCAGACCTAGATGAACACCTCGAGGTATATATTACGCAAGTAAGCTCATACACTAACAACGATGTTATTATATGCAGGGTCATTCCAAGTTCCTTGAAAGGACCTGCATTGACGTGGTAGCATCAGCTCCTGCCCCAAATGATTGATTCATTTGACACACTCGTTGAACGCTTTGGTGCATCGATAAAAGACTATCCAAAGAGCATGAAGTTTTAGAAGCACTCAGTGAATTGAAGAGTCCAATGATATGCTTCAAAACCAAGCTTCTACAAGAAGAGATGACCAAGAGAATCGTGATTGGACTATTTAACAAGGGCAAGGATGGAGGAAGACAAAAGGAGCTAAATTGGAGCACCTCGAAGATTGAAGGAGAGCTTGTTTAGCGCGAATGTCATGCTTAGCGAAATTCCTTTCGTAACTTTAATAATTTTCCTTGTTTTCATAATTTTCGTAATGTCGTGATTTAGTAATTTATTATTTGTGTAATGGGCCTTAATGTGGACTAAAATAGGCACAAACTATACATTTTTAGGTTTTATTAGAGGCTTAAATATATAAGTACTTAAACATTGCTATTTATGAATAACTTTTGATTGAATAAAATTAAGCATTTGCTTGTATTGAGACCTTAGCCTTTTCTTGGTTCTTGGTTGAACCCAAATTTATTCTTATCAAGGAAGCTTTCCTTTGTGGCAAATCCTCCTCAACTTATCATTTCAATTAAGATCATGGTGTTATTCATTATCATCTTCTACTCTTCCCCACCTTTTATCTGTAAGTTCTACTATTTATTTCATTGGTGTCTGTAATTTGGTCTCTGAAAACGATCCAATCCAAACTTTCATGTCTTGGTATTCATCATGCGGTAATCAGAGTTAGAATCCAGAGAGCAATTCGAAAAGATTTCTATCAATTTAGATGCAATTTTCTTTCTCTTTATTTAATTTTTTCCGATATATATATATACATATATATATATATATAATCAGATTTGAATATCCTATCTTTTTGTCTTCAAAAAATATTCAAAAATATTTTGGGTCAAAATGAAAATATCAAAAAATATGAGGACTCAAATATAAAAAAAAGTTGCAGTCAAAATTTTACAACTCTTTCTTTTGGTGTGTGATAAGTGCCCTATTTTAGTAAATTTAGGGTTACAATACTGGCACTTATCTTTTTGATCTCAGTAAATTTGCTTATAAACTTGCCTTAAATCTAGTTGATTTGTATTTAGTACTTATGTAAATGTTGTTTTTCACATTTCGGAAGATTAGTCCAATCATATTTTGTATTTTGATAGGTTTCAATGATATCCGAAGCATCCAAGCAAGCAAGGAAAGCAAAAGGGGAATAAATATCAAATTTGGAAGGTGTTAGAAGCAAAATGGCCCAAAACTCGCCTGGGCCAATGGCCTTTTATAATAACCAAGGTTAAAAAAAAATTTAATAAAATAATAATATTTTCACTGTAGCTTGGCGCTCCGAGCGTGGCACTGTAGCAGAAGGCTATTTTTCGCGATTTTTGGCGTCAGGAGCGCCACAGATGCTGGAAACTGGCGCCAGGAGCGCCAAAGTGGCGCCAAGGGCGCCAGATGCATTGGATTTTGGCGCCATCAACATCAGAGTGGAGCGATTGGCGCGACATGTCGGTCAGGCCACTTACAAAAGGCCATCTCGCGATTTTTAGAGGAAAAAGCACTGTTCCTCTTCTTCCTTGACCCAGGCAGCCATTGTTGCACCATAAAAGCTTCATACCTTCATCCTAATCCATTAAAACACCTCCTAATCACTTTTAAACTTGAATTGAACCACTTAGGAGCCAAATTTCAGCCTAACCCTTGAGAGAAACCCCATTCCTTGAGTTTCTTCAGAGAGCTGAGTATTGGAAGAGGAAAGAAGGCAGTTTAGGGAAGCCGGAGTTGGGAGAAAGACTTCTCCAGCCTTCCTCGACCGATTTGAGGTAAGAAACTCAAGTTTTAACCGTTTAATTTGTGAAATGGGTAATAGGGTGAATAGTGACTTATTTGAGATAGGGCTGGAATTAGGCTTAGGTTCTTTAGAAAAGTATAGTTAGGAGGTTGTTCTGAGAGATATGGAACCTTGAAATTGGATTTATGATGAAGTTTCAGTTTGACTTTGGGAGGAAGAAGAGTGAGTGAATGAGAGGTACTATGATCTGTATGAACTTAAGTACCTTTACAAAAGTTATTCATAAGGCCAAATAAACGGTGAAAACATGTTGATATATCTGTTTTGGCTGCGTTGGACAATTGTTGGTTTTTTGTATTAGTGGAGCTTAGAATTGGCTTGTACAGAGTCTTAAAAGGGACTCTAAGGCCTTAGTCAGACTAAGGTAGACCATTAAGGGTCGATGAATTGCCTAGTAGAAGCTAGGTTATGATGAACCTTAAGATAAAAGACAAAGGGATTGATGTAGAAAGGAAGAGAGTTTCCTTTCATTTGAACGGTTGAAAACCGTTACTGATGATTTGATTCATGCCTAATGTAGGGCGTGAGAGTCAGACTGCTGGTGGTAGTCACCACGAGGCCGGAAGAACCGGTATTGAGCTGATACCAGGTAAGCTCATTGTTCTTGGGGATTGTTTTCCTTTCTGTGTTCACCACACCCAAGATGGTGATGGTCTGATATGCCATGCCTCATGATTATTGTATGATATTGTTAGTTGGAAATATGTATGTAATGGCATGATGATGATGATTAATTATAGTTGAACCCTATGAGGGTGTGATGCTTGGTGTTTGTTATGATAATGATATGTGTAGTGATTATATGCTAATTCTCTGGCTAGTAGAATGTCCATATAAGACCTGAGTTGAGTGGAGAGCCCTAACTGGATGATCTTCCTCAGGCAGTGGACCAAAGTCCTGAGTTGAGTGGAGAGCCCTTAAATGGATGATCTTCCTCAGGCAATGTGTGTGTGTGATAGTCCTGAGCGAGTGGAGAGCCCTTTAATGGATGATTCTCCTTAGGAGTTTAATGAAAAGTATGCTTGCATGATACCTAGCCACATGTGATTGTGGCAGGACTGGGATGGCCATGGTTAGGCCAAGTTTTTATATTATATGTATAGTATTGAATCAGGGTGAAGGAGATGATCTCCAAGAACCCTGAGCTTGCTGAGATGATTATCTCACCCCTGTTTGGGGCTCATGTTGCAGGAAATGATACAGGAGTAGCAGAGAGATCCCAAGGCAAGAGGCCTGAGACGGGATAGATGTTGAAGAGAACCTTAGGCCTAGATGACTGAGCCTGTTGGCTCATATTTTGTTGATGTAGGCTTGTATTTTGGTATTGGATGTATATTTGTACAGTTATGAAAAGCATGTACTCTGTATATTAAACAGGTTTCACCATATATGTATATAATATATCGTTGTTTTGATTAAGCTTCCATTATTGATGTATGCTTATGTTTGCTGCGCTATTCTGATATGATAATAATGTTAATACGCCGGGTGCACACGGGGTGTTACACCTTTCTTCTCCATTAAGACATTAACTCGCTTGGGCAAGTGATTCATGTACAAAATGCTCGCCTGGGCGAGTAGCATTCTTCAGCATTAAGTTTTAACTCACCTAGGCGAGTGAAAATAGGCCAAAATGCTCGCTTGGGTGAGTGGCCCCTGAGCAGCACACTTTCTCCTATAAAAGGCATGCAAATGGTGAAGGAAAAATGTAACACCCCAAAATTTTGGAATCACAGTCAATTACTAAACGTAAAATGTTAATGAGAGACAGTACAAAAATTTAGGATAAAATGAAAAAATTGCCCCTAGACAAATTCTGAAATGACGATTATGACCCTATGATAGAAAATGACTATCATACCCCTAGACATTTTTGAAAATGACCAACATATCCTAGATATTTTAGTAAGATATTTCTAGGAGAAATTACATAAATGTCCTTGAACAAATTAGATAATTACCATTACGTCCCGAGGATGATAAATTACCAAAATGCCCTTTAGGTAAAAAATGATCAGATGGCTTTAGAAATTTGTGGAAACCCGAATATTGGATAAAATACTTTTAGATAACAAATTATCAACATGATTGGTGGCAAAGAACCAAAAATTGTAATTTCTAGGAATTTGGAAAATATTTTGAAAAGAGCTTAATCTAGACAACCTCAGGTATCAGAAAATTATAAGAAAAGTATGGACATAATTTATAGAATTTTCTCCTAATTATGGGAAGAATAAGTGTTCTAAATAAGTTAGTTTAGTAATTTTAAGAATCCAAAGTAAGATGGACCAGTAAGAAGCAAGATAAAAGCACTCGGTAACAAAAGCATAAAATCCACTAAACCTAGGCTATTTTATGTGTAAAATGAAAATACTTGTAAAGATTATTCTTCAAGCTAGCAATCCTACGTATAACATGAAGAAGAATGTGGAAATTAGACACTTGGAAGATAACAATTAAATAGCCAATGAAAATCAAGCAAATGGAAAGTTAAATAATGATGGTTTAAGAAGATTTTTTTAAAATAAAATTCCTCTTGTTTCCGTTGAACACGTGAAGAGCTCAAGATATTATTTCAACAATCCCAACAGTCAAAAGTTAGATAAGTGGGTTAGGAGTACACCATTAAAATTTTAAGGAAATCCAACAGTTAACGAAGCCAGAACCAATGTTTTGCTAATACGAGTTTTGAAAGAAAACTTAAGAATGAAGAAAAACCCAAATGTCCCTAAACCAAAGGGAATGCACCTTAAGCAAGATAGTCCACTTGCAAAAGCTAGAAGGCAATGGAGAAGTGTAGAAAATTCATGAATTAGGACACTTGGAAGGTGCAAAATGGATAGCCAATGAGAAAGAACCAAGTAAAAAGCTAGTTATAATAACCTTTAGATTTTTGTAGAAAAATCAAGCTTTAATCACCCTATTAAAAGGGTGTAAGACTGAAATTGGGACAGCTCTAAGAGAGCTTAGGCCGTGTAAAATTCCTCCCAAAGCTTTCCATTTTATCTCTTCCAAATTATACCTTTCACCTAGAACAAAAATAAAGACCTATACCTTGTAACCTCACGTGAAGCACTAGAAACCTTAGGAGCAAGGATCATTCAACTTCAAAGAAGGAAGGCTGTCCAAAATTTTAAGGAAACAATAAGGTATGGGGGAGTTTATGATAAGCTTAG
>PYAF01005004.1:143805-191676 GCA_007407185.1 Glycine tomentella
TTGGAATTAAAGTTATATGTTTTGATACAAGTATTTTCTAAATCCTTGAACTTGCTTATTTATGCTAAGATTATGTTGAAAGCATGTTTATCATATTAAACGTTATAAAGATTAAGGGTTAAGTATAGCTTTCTTTTAAAGTGTTTTATAAAACAAAGTTGTCTACCATGTGTTTGATAATTTGTTTCAATGAATGAAAAATGTTCAAAAGTTGTTTGTTTGAATCTTTGTTGTTAGATTTGAATTATATTTGTATGGTTGAATGCTTTAGTAAAAGTTATGTATTATTACATGTGTTGTTGAGTGTTTCCATAAAAGCACACCAAGTGTTTGATAAAATGTTACAAAGAAATAAAATTGGTTGATGTGGTGGAATCTGTGTGGTCATATATGGTTTTAATAAGCTTATGTGTTGTTGAGTGATTTTATATACTTTGTTAAGAATAATCTATTGATTGGTGTTTTGTGAATCTATATGAAATTTAATTGGTTTTATGAACTTGATGATGAAAAACGAGTTGAGATATATATTAGGGTGATATGATTATAATGTATTTGTGAAGAGTTCATGGAGTTGAACTATGGCTGTGTGTTTAAATGATGTGTAAGTTTTATGTGGTGGTTGAAAGAAGCTTTACGTATTATTTTAAAAGCATATGCCATGAGTTATTAAAGAAGTTAAATTTTGAGGCGTATATGATTTGAGAAGAAAAATAATATTAATGAGAAAAGATGTGATAAAATGAATCACTCATGCATTTTCATATGCATATGCCTTGCGGGGGTTAAACCGTGGAGTTGTTGCCTTGCGGGGGTTAAACCGTGGAGTTGTTTGTCAGATAGTTAGAGGAACTGAGTGCGAGCGTTCAGACAATGAGGAGTCTGAGCTGGGGGGTGCTTGGGCAGTGGGGAACTCACGCCACCCATGATGAACACATGTAGTGTGGGTGACTTTCTTGTGCACCATTGTGACACCCTGACTGATCGTGCAAGTTTTGGACCAGTGATTGGGGCTATCTTGACTATGGTACCATTTATGGAAAACCTGAGATCTCAGTCATGCATCATACAAAAAGATAAACATGCATCTTATGCATCACATGATGGGCATTGGTATAATGTTATGTATACTGTATGTGTTGTATAATAAGGTTTTATTCATCTGTGCTTATATATGTTTTATTCAAACTATGTTTATCATATGCTTACCCTATTTCTGTGTCTATGGTTGACACTTGTGATGACCCCAATTTATTTGGGCGAGCAGATGAACAGTAGTAGCTGAGCATGGATGTTGGCTTGAAGATGTGTATGGATGTTAAGTTAAAGATGGGAATAAAGATGTTGTAATTTTTTATTTTGTGGCCTATGATATGTATTTGGACTGTTTATTTATGGACATGTAACATGGACTGTTTTATATTCTAATTTGTATTGATGAACTGTATTTTATAAACCGCGGTGAGGGAAAATCGTCTATGTTATGAACGAAAGGAAAAATCAAAGCAAGAAGAAAAGAATTTTTCGAGAAAAATTTACAACTAAAATCATTCAAATACAAAGCGAAAACGAAATTTCATCTAAAATCAATCAAGCACGAGAGAGTAAAGAGAGACGTTACAAAAAACATAACTTGGAGAAGGAGAACGAAACCAGCAAGGGAGAGCCTTAGAAATAGGTGAAAGAAGACAAAAAAGGAGTGGAAACTCTGCAGGAATGGGTCGGGGATCACTACCTTTGTCATGTTTTCTGTTGATCTCTTGCTCTGCACCATGATCGGTTAGTTTCTCCTAAGGATTGAATCTAATCTTTTGTACCCTTATGTATCTCTTTTAATATTTGATATATGTATGAATCTTTTCTATTCATTCTGGTAATTTCATTTTGTTCTTAATGTTTGATTCTACTTGATCACTAGTTTCATGAAAATAGATTCTAAGCTTGACTGGAAAGTGCCCTTAGGATCTGAACTGAATGATTTTACTCTTTACGTTATGTTTCTAGGAATAGAGCATAACGTTTAGATTGCAAATAGCACGAGATTATGATTATAATGCTGGGTTATTTACTTCGTATGCGAGGTATCGATATTCGGTAAATATCCTTAGAATTCTCGAATGCAAAGGATCGATTCATGGTAAATTAATGTGTGCATCAATAATGATAGAAAATGATTTATACATGGTAATATTAATTGGGTATTGAGGGTAAGAATGATGAAACCCAATCCTATGTTCTCATAAGTTAATTAAATTCATTTTATTAGTTTTCGTACTTTTTTGTAATTTCTGTTATTTTCACAAAACAAATGAAACTCCGCTTATATTTGTACATAACTATTGAACTGTTAAGTTTTATTTGGATAAACTGAGTAGCTTAGGTCCCTGTAGAGACGATCTTTATAAATTATGTAACCTGAAACGACAATTGGTACGATTTCCAAGAGTCTAACAATGTGTTCTTATTATTGCTTTCTAGTACCTTTTTTTTTCATAATTGCAATGGTTTATACTTTTTAGCCATATTTTTTTTATTTTTTTATTTTCCTATTTTACTTATTTGACATTCCTTTTGAGTTATACTTTCTTTTTTTAGCTTTTATTGTCTGTCTTCTAAATTTCCAAGGTTTTGTCTTAGAGTTTTCTTTCACTTTGATTACTCCTTGAATTGAAATCTTTGCTTGATTTCAAGGGATGAAGAGGAGTTAGTGAGTGGAAAAAGAGAAGAGTGAACCTTATAGAAAACGTCTTACAAGTGTGAAACACGAGTGTTGAAGAGTGTAAACACTTAGTGAGTGGTAAGGTCCAATATTTTATTTGTTTTACTAACATTTTCTTGTAGCAATGTTGTCCGAAAGTGATAGTGATCCACCTTCCCTTAGAATCGCTAAGCTAATGACTTCATTGGTTAAGCAAATGGATAAGTTTCAAAGAAATGTTGAAAGGAGGATCAGAGACAAATTTGATGAGATACAAAGAAGCATTCAAGAGTTGAGTGGGAGAATGGAAGAGACATCATAGGTCACCTTATTCTTCTCAAGGGAGTGATGATGACTATGAAGATGGTAAAGTCATAGGAATCGGAGGAATAGGGATGACATGGATGATGTGAAAGTCAAACTTCCTAAGTTTCTAGGTACTTATGACCCGGAGGCTTACCTTGATTAGGAGATGAAAGTCGACCAAGTTTTTGATTGTCACAATTTAGTGAAGAAAAGAAAATGAAGTTGGCTAGCTTAGAATTTGAGGGATATGCCATGGTGTGGTGGAATCAAGTGCAAATGGAAAGAGGAAGATTGAGGATACATCGACTGGACACATGGTTGATAATGAAAGGAATCATGAGGGATAGATTTATCCCACCTCAATACATAAGGGATTTGCATAACAAATTACAAAGATTTATCAAGGAAGTAAATGTGTTGATGACTATTACAAGGAGATGGAGATTTCTTTGATAAGAGAAAACATGAAAACAATATGAATACACCCAAATACCAAGAGGGGGGGTGAATTGGTATAAACTTGACCTTTTAAAACTTTTACAAAATCAGAGTTGAAGGATCTTTATCACTTTTTAAAATCAATGAAACTTCAATTCAACCAAACCACTCAGTCCAAGGGATCAATGACAAAAATCTGCACTTGTTAATTAAGAAAGAAATCACAGTTGTCAAGAGATTAAGATAACAAGAAGAGATTATGAAATAGAAAGATCAACACAAAAACATATACTAGTCCACTTCTCAAGAGAAGTTACATCCAGTTCTTCTAATCAAACTAGATTAGCGTTCTACTAAATCAAATCTATTCTTTTACAAGTTATTACAAGTGACTATCCTTATCCACCCTAGATAAAGAATTAGAATTCTAACACCCTATTAGAAATCAAATCACAAAGAACCTGAGAAATCTACTCAGTTCTTTACCATAGAGAACACTACTCTAGAAAGCTTGAAAGAAAACTATTTTGATCTTAGTCTTACACAAACTTAGACAAAAAAAAAACAATTTACTAGAAAATTTCAAGAGAGATACAACCTGTGATCCTCAATGAATGAATTGAATAAATGAATGCTACCAATCAATTCCAGGTTGCATGAATGCTGATGAACAATAAATTAATTGTCTTGAAGTTATTTTTTTTAGAATCTTGTCTTAACACATCATCATCAATGAGGCATGTAATCTTTTGATTTCAAACAGGAAATGTGATAAGTGCCTTATTTCAGTTGAATTCATGCTTACAATGCTGGCAATTATCTTTTGATTCTAGTAATTTTGTTTATAAACTTGCCCTAAAACCTAGTTGTTTTGTGTCTAGTACTTGTATTAATTTTGTTTTCATATTTTGGGAAGATTTGTCCAATCATATTTTGCATTTTGATAGGTTCGAGGAATTCCGAAGATTCCGAACAAGTGAAGCAAGCATGAAGCGCTTAAAAGTATATATGGGAGGTGTTACAAGTAAATAGGCCCATAATTCATTGAGGCCCAAAGCTTTCTTCAGGGTTAAGGCTTTAACTCACCCAGGCAAGCTCCCCTAGTTCATTTGGCTTGCCCAGGCGAGCTGCAAGTTCTAAGGAGATAGACACTAGCTCTTCTAGGTGAGCAAACACAGGCAAAGCTACTCGCCTGGGCGAGTGAAGCAGGTAGGAGGGAGAAATCTATAATTAGGCCAAGAATTTGAGAGGAAAGAAGAAATCTTCTTCATTTCTTTTGCTTCCTAAAGCTTGTTCTTTAGTTTAGGAGCTTAAATATCAGTAGTAGGTAGGTTAGGAAAGTGACAGAAGTGAGGATTAGTGTGGAGACTCTGCCGGAAAGAAGCAGTGATGGGGCTGATGGAGTGCTTTTAGTTAAATATTTTTTTATCCTTCTTAGCTTATTTGAATTCTCTTGGACTTTTATTTTCCCATTCTAATTCAGTTTTTGTCTTAGGCAAGTAAGTGGGCTTAATTGCTAATTGCAGCGTATTTTCGGATTTTATGCTCAGTTGAACTATCTGCCTTGTATAGGACCTATAGAGCTCTACAAAACTCGGAATGGAGAGTTCTAGTAGTCCCTGGAAAGATAGCAAAATGATCTACAAGTGTGTCAGAAATAAGCCGAGGCTAATTCTGCCATTTGGAAGGTCATTTTGGGCTTTCAAGTCAGAATCATTGCACTTGTATTTTGGGCTTCGAGTTTGATTTTTATTGTTGTAAATAGTAAAGAATTAGAATTGATGGGTTTGTTCATGGCCCATTCTTTCCTTTAGACTTAGTCACTACATATTAGTGACATTGGGAGACTTGACACATTACATTACATATTAGCAAAAACAATTTTTACATTTCTCTTTTTAAGTTTTTAGAATCAAAACCCTTACTTTTATTTTCTCTCAACTGTTCTTCATTGTTTTTCCTTGTTCTTCATTTTCGTTTTCTGTTCTTCCATTTTTGTGCACCAATTTCATGGGGCTTTCATTGATTATGATCATGGGAGACTAAATAATCAATCAATCCAAGGATTCAACCCAAGCAAAAGGAGAATTTGAGTTCTGGTTTAGTATTTCGAATTCTGTTTGAATGTTCACTTTCTTCTTCAATTGCTATTCTGTTTTCATGATTATGAATGCGTTTAGGATTGAAAGCGGATTAGGTTATAGATTCATTTCCTAATTTTGAATATTAATCACAGATTAATTGGATGATATTTCAGTTAGGGTTGTGGTTTCAATTAATTTAGGGGTTAATTCGATTGAATTGTTTCTAATGAGATTGAACGAACTTTCATAATAGGATAAATTTCTGAGAACGATGATGATTCGAATAGCTTGGTGTGGTGAATTGGATTGATGCTTTTAATCTGTTTACATTACCTCTTTTCAATTCTGTTAGTTTTTACGTTGTTCTTTAATTTTAGTTTACGTTTTTCCAAGTTTTACTTAACGCATATAAACTATTTGATAAAAATCCCCCTTACTATTATTAGTGAGTTGAAGTTAGAACCATATTGATAGTGTCTTTGAGTTAACCTAGGTTAATCCTGTGCTACAGAATTAGAGTAGTTAAATTGTTTTGGAGCGCTACGATAAACGCTTATCAGGGGCCCTTCATCAATTCTTCTCTTGAGGAGGTTCTCTCCACTATGAGTAGCTAGCTTCTCTTAAGGATTGGATGTAATCTTCTTATCCCTATGTCCCTCTTTTAATATTTATTTATGCATGAATCGTTTCTATTCCTTATTGGTAATTTCATTGTCCTTAATGCTTGATTCTATTTGATCACTAGTTTCATGTATTTAACTATAAGTAAGACTGGAAATTAATCTTAGGGTTTGAACTGAATGATTTTACTCATTACGTTATGTTGCTAGGAATAGGGCATATCGTTTTGATTGCATAAAACACGCGATTATAATTCTTAATGCTGGGGTATTTACTTCATATGCGAGGGATCAATATTCGGTAAATATTCTTAGGATTTTCGAATGCGAGGGATCGATTCAGGGTGAAATAATGTGTGCATCAATAAGGATAGAAAATGATTTATAGATGGTAAAAGTTAAATGAATACTAAGGGTATGAATGATGAAACCAAATCCCACTTTCTCATAAATATATTTCATTTTACTTCGTAATTTTTCATTACTTTTGTAAATCACATGAAATTCTGCTCATCCTTATTGTACATAACTATTGAACTGTTAAGCTTTATTTGGATTAATTGAGTAGCTCAAGTTCCTGTGGAGACGATCTTTATAAATTTTGTAACTTACAATGAAAAATTGGTACGCTTGCCGAGAGTCTAACAAAATGTATCACTCAGAAAATTTATTTCTTGGACCTTTGAAAGCTTAGAAAATTTTGAGTAATTCATAAATTCAGATTGTAAGTTGTTATTCTAAAAGCGCAGATCCAAAAACTTTAAATAAAAACATATTTAACATATTGTAATCGATTAATACGTAAGTGTAATCGATTATTTTTCATAAAGTAATCGATTAATATAGCAAGTAATCAATTAAAATGTTCTTGAGACAATCTGGAAAACTTTTATGAACAATGTAATCGATTAAGGCAGTCATGCTATGTTTTGTAAAATACGTTATGTAATCGATTACGATTTGATTGTAATCGATTAAAATGTTCTTCATAGATTTTCCAAAAATAATACAAGCAGGTAATCGATTAAGGCAGTGCACATTTTGATTTTTCAAAACCAAAGCCATGAGAATTCCTTTTCAAATGCAAACATGTAATCTTTAAACTGCATGTAGTGTATTCTATCTTTTTCCACTGGAAACCAATGATTCAGCCTGTTTCCAGTAGGATTGGAGGATTCCCCAACCTTCATTTTGCTGGTTTTGGCTTTCTTTGAGGTACACATGACTATGTAGAATGGAAAGAGAGAATGGGTAGACTTTAAAGCTTGAGAGAGAGAGAGAAGAGAACTCAGAAATTTCAGATAGAACTGAATAGAGAGATGAAATTTAGGTGTGATTTTCTCTCTAGTGAAAAGCTGTATTTATAGGAATTTTTAGGGTTCAAATTTGAATTTTAAAAGAGAATAATAGCTATTTCGAGTACCCAGAAGCTTAAATGCTCAGTAATATATTTAAATTTTGAATTTATGTGAAGATATGGCAGTTTATATTTCCAAGAAATTTGCAGAAGTTGCAATAACGCCATGTGTAATTGATTACGTGAGTCAGTAATCGATTAATTCGTAGTCAAATAGAGACTCTGCAACATGGTGTAATCGATTAAAATGAAATGTAATCGATTACTCCAGTGAGAACATAGCTCAGAGTAACATAGTGTAATCGATTACTCCAATTCAATTTCGTTTTTAAGAAAGCTTTTCAACCATAAGTAATCGATTACTCCAGAGTGAGAAATTTTTCTGCATGGTGCTAAAACTGAGTGTAATCGATTAATTCGAAGATATAATCAATTACATTAGCAAAAATTAGTTTTAAAAATAGCTTTCAATTATCAAATAATACATTATCTCATGTTGTAATCGATTACTTTAGTCAACTATGCAGAATAAAGAGTGACTATGCAACAAGAAACTCATTTTTATGCATGTTTGATGATTGTCATTTATCTAGTGAATCATCAAATAGAAGGGCAATTAAAATGACATGCTAATGAAAATACAATGAACACACTTCAAATAACCAAGAGGGAGGGTGAATTGGTTAAGACAGTCTTTAAAAGCTTTTCTTTTAAAACAATTCGAGGAATTAAAACTTATATCATATTACTCAATCACCCTTGATGAAAATCAAAGTTTTCTTTCAATCTATAATCACCTTAGAATGCATGTAATGACTGAAATGCTTCTTATTGAATGTATATTGATTTCCAAATAATAGCAATGAAATCAACACAGATAAAGAACTCAACACACAACAATTTATACTGGTTCACCTTACAAACTTGGAGGTTATATCCAATGTCTTCCAACCAACACTAGGTTAGAGTTTTCACTATATCAAATTATTCTTTTACAAGCACAACAAGTGACAATCTCTATCAACACTAGACAAATATTATGAATTCTAAAATACTATTAGAATACAAATCACAAAAGATCCTGAGAAACCTACTCAGATCTTTCCCCTTGAGAACCCTACTCAAGATAGCTTGAAAGAACGAAAATGATATACAACACAGAATTCTAACACATAAATTCTAAAGGAAAGGGTTCAAGAATTACACAACCTGAGATCCTTAACAAATGATTGAATGAATGTTTGAAGTTGCCAATCAACCATGTTGAATGAATGTCAATGCATGGACAAATCTTTCTTGAAAAACTCTTTTCTCATAATCACATCATCTTCAAAATCAATCACTCATTGACTTTCTTCACAAGATGTGTTTCTCTCAAATCAGTTTCTATATCTTTAGAAAGCACTTGAAACTTTTGGGTAAGATTCTAACTCAGTGAATTTTCGCTCCTTGAAAAATTCTCAAAACTTTTGGGTAAGATTCTAACTAGGTAATTGATTATGATTGTTTGTAATTGATTAACACAGATAGACATATTTTGAAATAACACTTGGTAATTGATTACAAAAGAGAGGTAATTGATTAATGTGTTCAACATGGCTTTTCCAGAAATAAACACACACATGTAATCGACATAAATTGATTTTTCCAAAACATTAAGCCATGAGGTTTTCTTTGAAAGAATGCAAGCTTTTAATCTTATACTCTACATATAAATGCATGTTAATGAATTATGTAATGCAAGGATCACCAGGCTATGCACTTGAACCACTTAGACAAATTACAAATGCCATCAAGATGATTCGGCTTGTAAAAAGCTAAAACTTCAAGCCAATTAGTTTAGCCTTGCTTTGATTGCTTGAAGCTCCTTCTTCCAACTCCCCCTGTATCTAACAACTAACATATGTTGGATTCATCAAGTATGCCTAGCATTTTTATAAGTGCATAAAACCTATCTCTTGCCAAAGGTTTTGTAAAGATGTCAACCAATTGATTTAAAGTATTTATGAATTCAATTTTACAATTACCCTTTTTGGATATGATCCTTGAGGAAATGATGTCTTATCTCAATATGTTTGGTCCTTGAATGCATGATTGGATTCTTGGATATGTTGATGGCACTTGTAATGTCACAGAGCAAGGGTATTTCCTTTAACTCCACCAAAATCTTGTAGTTGTTGCTTCAGCCAAAGGCTTTGTGCACAACAGCTTCTAACAGAGATATACTCAACTTCAACAGTTGATAAAACAACACAAGATTGTTTCTTGCAGTGCCAAGAGATTAGTGAGCTGCCTAAAAAGTGGCAAGTTCCACTTGTACTCTTTCTATCCAATTTGCACCCTGCAAAGTCAGAATCAGAATATCCTATTAAGTTGAGAGATGCACCTTTAGGATACCAAAGTCCAACTCTTGGTATAGACTTGAGATACTTAATATAATAACCATGGTTACTAAAAATAATAATAATAATAATAATAAAATAATAATAATATTTTCACTGTAGCTGACGCTGATAGCGTGGCATTGTAGCTGAAGGCTATTTTTCATATTTTTTTGGCGCCATCAGCGCCAGTAGCGCCACAGATGCTGGAAATTGGCGCTAGTAGCGCCAAAGTGGCGCCAATGGCGCCAGATGCACTGGATTTTGGCGCCATCAGCGCCAGAGTGGCGCGGATGGCGCGACATGTCAGTCAGGCCCAGTATATAAGGGTCAGATTACGAAATTTCGGGCAAAACTCACTCTCTTCTTCTTCTGAACGCCTGAACCTCCATTTTTGAAGCTCCAAGCTTCATCTTTGCACCTTAATTCACCTATATACTTGCCTTTCATCACCAAACCTGTTGGAAACCTCTAGTAAGCCAAAATCCTTCATCAGAAACCCTTAGAACCCCTTAATTAGAGAAGTCCCTTTCTTAAGGGAAAGGTGGTAGAACTCAAAATTGACGAGGAACGGCAGTGAGTAACGAACACCTGGACCAAAGGAAGTGGTCTAGAGGCCTTCCTTACCAATTCTGAGGTAAGAAATCTAAGATTCACCGGTTAATTTATGATTTGGGGTTATGGGTGAATAGTGACCCACTTGTGATAGGGCTTATATTAGCCTTGGGTCCTTTGGAAGAACATGTTTATAATGAGATAAGGATGAAGGATTAGCTCTTATACGCTGGTTCTGGTGAACTTTGTTTATGGGCTCTGATTATACATGTGTGACTTTTGGTGATGAGTTACTTGTTGATGTTAAGACATGTAAGAGCCTTAGTACATGAGTTGGTTGCCTGAGAGGCCATGTGAACGGTGTCATGTGTGTGTTAGGGACCATTCAAACCCATAGATAATTCTTGAGTTGTGGAGGCTGTTTAGAGTTTGAAGCTCCCTATGTCTGACTTGCCTTGAGTCTGTAGTGACTTTGATGCCTTGATTGAGCTGAGATGGCCCACTGAGGGTTTATGAAAGGCCTAGGGGAAATTGGGCTATGATGAACCTTAGGTTAGAAGAAAGAGATTGATATGGAAAGGAAGAGTGTTCCTTTTATATAAACGGTTGAAAACCGTTACTGATTGTCGATTGCATGCCTATTGTAGGGCGTGAGATTCATAGCACTAGTGGTGGTCACCACAAGACTAGGAAAGCTAGTTCTGAGCTGAGATCAGGTAAGCTCATCGTTCTTGGGGAATGTTTCCCTTACTTGTGTTCACCACATCCAAGAGGGTGATGGTCTGATATTCCATGCCTCTGGATATTGTGTGATGTTGTTAGTTTGAAACATGTATATAATGGTTATGATGATGATATGTGATGTGGTTATAGGAGAATTCTCTGGCCAGTAGAATAGAATAGGATGGTTCCGTGGAAATGTACCTGTCAGAGAGCTCCTCAGGCAAAGGCAATAAGCCCTGAGGTAAGGTACCTGTCAGATGCTCTTCTACGGAATAGGTATCCAATGCGGTTCTAAGGAAATGTACCTGCCAGATGAACTTCCTTGGGCAAAGGC
The DNA here is from genome assembly GCA_007407185.1 of Glycine tomentella. NCBI lineage: Eukaryota > Viridiplantae > Streptophyta > Magnoliopsida > Fabales > Fabaceae > Glycine > Glycine tomentella. Next base: position 155,302 of record PYAF01005004.1, read on the forward strand.
AATAAGTCCCAAGGTAAAGTACCTGTCAGACGACTCTCCTTAGCCATTGGATGGAGTCTAATGTGATTCTGAGGAATTATACCTGTCAGATGAGCTTCTTAGGCAAAGGCAATAAGTCCTAAGATAAAGTACCTGTCAGATGATCCTCCTCAGGCATTAGAAAAATTAAAGAGGGTTTATCCATGAGATAGACGTTCTCTTAGTGCTAGTGAGGTGTGTAGATGTGGCTGTATTGTGATATGTTTGTTATAAGTTTTATGGAAGTCGTGAAGGCTGATGGTATGAAAATGATAAATTGATATTGGCTATGTTGTATATGTGCTTGGGAGTGAACCAGGGAGGAGGGAAACCTCTAAGAACCCTGAGTTTACTGAGATTATTATCTCACCCCTGTTGGGGCTCTTGTTGCAGGTGACAGTTCAGGAGTAGCCGATAGATCTCAGGGAAAGAGGCCTGAGACGGGATAGATGTTGATAAGAACTCTAGGCATAGAGGATTGAGCCTGTTGGCTCATATTTTGTTGAATTATGCCTATATTTTGGGCTTTTGATGGATATTTGTACAGTCTTGACAAGCATGTACTCTGTATATTAAACAGGATTCACCATACATGTATATAATGTATATTTGTATTCAAATTAAGCTTCCATTATTGATGTATGTTTATGTTTGTTGTGTTATTCTGATATAATAACAATGTTAATACGCCGGGTGCACACGGGGTGTTACACTTAAGGATCCTTATGACATCATTAAGGTGTGATTCTTTAGGATTTGCTTGATATATTGCACACAAACACACACTTTGTTGAATTGAGGGGGAGCTGCTTGAAGCACAAAGCATAGATTGATTCAAGAAGGAAGGTTTTGAACTTTCAACATGCCTTGAAGCATTGAAGTACAACTTGTGATCAAATGTAAAAGGAAGAAGGGTTTCTGGTGATCCAAACATACTGCATTCATATCATTCACTAGTTTAAGAAATAGAGTTCACAAGGCATTAATAGATTGGTTAAGTTTTGAAATAAATCAAGTGTTTTTGGATAAATAGCATTTCATACTAAGTTAATCGATTATATTAAGCAAAGAATCGATTATTTTGTTCTTGGTGCTTTCTGGAAAACTTTTCAAGAATAATGTAATCGATTACGTAATCGGAATAATCGATTATTTTACCTTAGATTACTTATAACCTGCCTTGATGAATTGTTTAATCGATTACCAACCAGCTGTAATCAATTACACAGGACAAATAGAAAATACTATCTTCCTGGTTTAATCAATTACTAATTGAAGTAATCGATTACATAGTTCAAACATTTTTATACAGGTTCCTAGTTTAATCAATTACCAAGGATTGTAATCGATTACACAGTGTTTTTATTTTTATACAGTTGTCTGGTTTAATCGATTACAAGTCGGAACAATCGATTATTTTGTTCATTGCATAAACCCAGAATTATTTTGAACGGTTTAATCGATTACATGAGTGTATGTAATCGATTACTTAAGCCAAATAATCGATTATAGGAGCGTATTTAATCGATTACTGACGGTTAGAAAATTTATTATAAATAGAACCCATGCTCAGCTGTTTTACTAACTTGATCAATTCATATTCTGAGCATTCTAAGGCTTTCTGAACATTCTTTTGGTGAATTTCTGGGTTCATAGAGTTCTTGCTTTCACTAAACATTCATAGGTTGTTAAGTGTTTCTAAAAGCAAAAAGTTCTTTTTCAAAGCTTGAGGGAAGTGATGTTTTGAGTTTGTTTTCATTCTTCAACCTGGTGAAATCATTCATATGCATATCATTCATTGGATCATCAGGTGAATTCTTTCCTTAATCTTTGAAGTTGTAATTCAGTTTTAAATTCTGTGTTTGTTTGTCTATTGTAATTAGGTTTCTTGCTTGTAATCTAGAGATAGAGTTTCTCTAGGGGATTTGCTGAGTAGTGTTCTCAGTGGGTTGTCTCTAAGAATCTAATAGTGTGTTAGATTTCTGAACTTTATTTAGGGTTGATAAAGAGAGACTTTGTAATAACTTGTAAGAACTGAGATTTGAAATAGTGGAACTCCATTCTAGTGTTGAGTGGAAGAAAACTGGATGTAGCTTCATGGTGTTTGAAGTAAACCAGTATAAATCTTTGTGTGTTGATTATTTTCCTTATATTGGTCATATTTTGTTATTCTTGATTGTGTGTTTTTGTTATCAACAAAGTTCTTGAGCTATTTCATACCTTGGGTTGAGCATTAGATTGAATAAAGGTTCTTGGTTTCAAAAGTGATAAAAGATCCAAAGGGAAAAACTCTGATTTTCTTCAAGAAATTTTTTAAATTACCAAGTCTAACCAATTCACCCCCCTCTTGGTTAAGTATGAAGTGTTCCCATATTTTACACACTTAACATATTGTCAGGTCTACTTGCAGTCAAGTATAACAAAGATCCAATCATTCGTCTGTATTTTCACTCATTAATAGTTTTTTTTTGTCATCTGAATCAAGATAGGTTGATGTAGCCATTGGAGTTGCAACATCCTTTCTCTTCTCCATTTCAAACTTATTGATCATTTCCAGGCAATACTTGGTTTGAGAAGAAATGTCTCATTCTTCATTTGCTTGACTTGTAGTCCTAGAAATAATGTGAGTTCTCCCATCATTGACATTTCCAATTCACTCTGCATTGAAAGAAAATTCTTTGCACAGAGATTGATTAGTTGAACCAAATATAATGTCATCAACATAGATTTGAGCCAACAAGATATCATTTCTTCTTTTCTTAATAAACAAGGTTTTGTCCACTTGTCCTCTTATAAAAAATTGGTTAAGAAGAAATTTGCTCAATCTCTCATACCAAGACCTTGGAGCTTGTTTCAAACCATACGAAACTTTTCTCAATTTGAAAACATGGTTAGGATGTTTGTAATCAATAAATCCAGAAGGCTGATCAACATATATCTCCTCATCAATGTAACCATTTAAAAAGACACTTTTAACATTCATTTGAAACAATTTAAAATTTATCAAACATGCATATGCAAGCAACAACCTAATGGCCTCTAACCTTGCTACAAGAGCATAGGTTTCATCATAGTTTATGCCTTCCTCTTAGTTGTAACCTTTTGTAGCCAATCTAGTTTTATTCCTAACTATGATGCCACTTTCATCAAGTTTGTTTCTGAAAACCCACTTGGTGCCAATAGGTTTATGAGAAGAGGGTCTAGGAACTAATTCCCGAACTTCATTTCTCTTAAATTGATTTAATTTATCATGCATGACCATCATCCAATGTTTATCAAGCAAAGCTTGGTCAATGCTCTTTGGTTCAATTTGTGAAACAAAAGCCATAGTACAACAAAGATTTCTTAAAAAGGATCTTGTAGAAACTCCTTTGGAAACTTCCCCAATTATATTGTCAAGGGAAAGGTCTTTAGTTGTTCTCCTTTCCCTGGGCTTCTATAATGGTGTTGACTGTTCCACTTCATCATATGGTTATGCCTTTTCCTTTTCATTTAGATCATTGAGTTGCAAATATTCTTCCATTGGTCCTGCATTAGCATCCCACTCCTTTTCCTCCTTAGAGGAGTTAGACTCATCACAAATAACATGGACATATTCTTCTGCACTTAATGTTCTTTATTAAAGATTCTATATGTCTTACTTTGCAAAGAATAACCAAGAAAAATAGCTTCATAAGCTTTAGCATCAAATTTGTCATGAGAATTTTTACCATTATTTAACACAAAACACTTACAGCCAAATGCTCTTAAGTGGGATATGTTTGACTTTCTACTTTTGTATAGTTCATAAGGAGTTTTCTTTAAAAGAGGCCTTATGAGTAACCTATTCAAAGTGTAGCAAACTGTACTCACCACATCATCCCAAAAGTGTTTAGGCAAATTTGTTTCACTAAGAAGGGTTCTTGCTCCTTCTTCAAGGGATTTGTTTTTCCTCTCCAAAACACCATTTTGTTGAGGTGTTCTTGGAGTTGAAAAATTATGGTTGATTCATATTCTTCACAAAACTTTTCAAAGTACTCATTTTGGAATTCACCACCATGATCATTTCTTATTGAAACCATGTTACATGCATTTTCATTTTGAATGATCTTGGCTAATTTTCTAAATGTTGTGAACGCATCACTCTTGGATCTTATAAACAAAGTCCATGTATATCTAGAGTAATCATCAACAATAACAAGCCCATAGAAGTTACCCCCAAACTAATGGTTCTAGAAGGACCAAATAAATCCATATGAAGCAATTCAAGGGGTCTAGAGGTGGAAACAACATTTTTACTTTGAAAAGGCATCTTAGATTGTTTCCCCTTTTGACAAGTATCACATATTTTGTCCTTCTCAAACTTAAGCTTAGGAAAACTAATGACTAGGTCCTTTCTTAGAAGCTTGTTCATATGATGCATGTTTATGTGACTAGCTCTCTTATGCCATATCCATGTGTCATTTGCTTTACTTACAAGAATGCATGCTCAATGGAGAGAACATATATGTTACCCTTTCTCTTACCAACATGGATGACCTCACCATTTTGATCATCACATATTAAACAACAATTGTCATTGAATGAGACTTTGAGACCTTTGTTGCATAGTTGGCTTATGCTTAGGATGGTGTGCTTCAAACCTTCCACATAAAGCACATTCTTTATCTTTGTTTTGAAGCTATCTCCTATATTTCCTTCTCCAATGATCTTTCCTTTATTATTATTATCACCATAAGTAACACATCCTCCATCTTTGAGAATCAAATTTGTTAGCATGGACATGTCACCTGTCATGTGCCTAGAGCAACTACTATCAAGATACGATAGTGCTGATTTTGCTCTTAGACACACTTGCAAAAATCAAATTAAGTAACAAAAGAAAGGTACCCATTGTAGGTTGGGTCCATAGGGGTTAGTTGGCTTCCTTTTTCTCTTAGGTACCCAAATGCATTAACCATTAGGCACATAATATATCCTTGCATAGCACCTAATGGATGCATGTGTTAGACTCTCGACAAGCGTACCGATTTGTCGTTGTAAGTTACAAAATTTATAAAAGTTCGTCTCCGCAGGGACTTGAGTTTACTTTAGTTAATTTAAATAAAATTCAACAGTTTAGTAGTTTATGTACAAAGAGTATAAGCGAAGGTTCATTTGATTTGTGCGATAAAATAACGAAACGTATGAATAAAGAGAATAAAATCTAACAGGTACGAAAACTTAAATAAAATAAGTTTAGTTTTATTCAGGAAAAGTGTAGGATTGAATTTCGTCGTTCTTACCCTTAGTATTCAATTTAACTTTACCATGCATAAATCATTTTTCTATCCTTATTGATGCGCACATTAAATTATCTCAAATCGATTCCTCGCATATTGAATAAATATCCCAACATTAAAAACATAATCGCATACTTTATGCATTCAAAACGTTATGCCCTGTTCCTAGCAACATAACGTAATGAGTAAAATCATTTGGTTCAAACCCTAAGATTACTTTCCAGTCTCACTTAGTAGATAATTTTATGAAACTAATGATAAAGTAGAATCAAGCATTAAGTACAGAATGAAATGACCAATAAGGAATAGAAACGATTCATACATAAATAAATATTAAGGATAAGAAGAGTATGTCCAATCCTTAGAGAAGCTTAGGAGACAATGGAGATAACCTCTTCAAGAGAAGAATTGATGAAGCAAATCATCGCCTCTTCTTTTCGGTAGAATCTCCACACTAATCTTCACTTCTCTCACTCTCCCTAACAAAAATCTAATGTTTCCTAAGCTATCTAAGCCTTCCTAGGAGAGGAATTTCAAAAATTGGAATGCAATGCTTCACAAAATGGAGGCCTATTTATAGGTTTTGCATCCTGCCTACTTCCACTCGCCCAGGCGAGTGGTTTTGCCTAAGTTTGCTCGCCTTGGCGAGCTAATGTCTATCCCCTTGGAACTTGCAGCTCGCCTGGGCGAGTTAAAAGCTTAACAATGAAGAAAGGTCTTGGGCTCGGGCTTTGTTGCTTCTGACACCCCTAGTTTTTGCTTCACATGACCTTTTTGCTTGCTTTAACAACTCGGAAGCTTTGGAAGTCATCGGAACCTATCAAAATACAACACGTGATTGGACAAATCTCTTTGAAATATGAAAAACAATATTTACACAAGTACTATATTCAAATTGACTAGGTTTAGGGTAAGTTTTATAGATAAATTTAGTGAAAGCAAGGGATAAGTGCCTTCATTGTAGTGTAAATTTTACTAAGATATGACATTTATCAGTATGACCTTTCTTCATACAATAATTGCAAGTAATAGTGTTTGATGATCTTTCAAAATGTGTCAATTTCAGATTGCAATTCAACAATTTTGGTAACATGCCATTTGAGATTACCTTTCAGCCTATTATTGGTTTTGCAAGATTTTGGGCCTCTTAATGCATCTCATGGAAAACATCAACAATATTATCATTGATAAGTGCAATATTTTAGTTAAAAACATGTTTTACGGATGACACTTATCTTTTGATTCTAGTAACTTTGTCTATAAACTTGCCCTAAAACCTAGTTGTTTTGTGTCTATTACTTGTATTAATGTTGCTTTCATAATTCGAAAGATTAATCCAATCATATTTTGTATTTTGATAGGTTTTGAAGATTACGAACAAGCAAAACAAGTAAGAAGGGCTTAAAAGATTAAACCTGGGAGGTATTACAAGCAAAATAGGCCCAAAATCCATCCAGGCCCAAAGCATTCTTCAGGGCTAAGGCTTTAACTCGCCCAGGAAACCAATTCCAGTGTATTTGGCTCGCCTAGGCGAGCACCAAGTTCCAAAAAGATAACATTAGCTCGCCCAGGCGAGTGAAAACAGGCAAAATGGCTTGCCTGGGCGAGTGAAGCAGGCAGGTGATGGAAATCTATAAATAGGCCACGAAAATGGAGAGGAAGGCATTGTTTTCTCTTCATTCTTTGCTTCCTTGGCTTGTTCTTGAGCTTAGGAACTTAAATAGTAGTATTAGGTAGGTTAGGAAAGTGAGAGAAGTGAGGATTAGTGTGGAGACTCTGCCGGAAAGAAGCGATGATAGGTTCCTTCATCAATTCTTCTCTTGAAGAGGTTATCTCCACAATTATCGATTAACTTCTCTGAGGATTGGATGTAATCTTCTTATCCTTATGTATCTCTTTTAATTTATGCATTAATTTTTTCTATTCCTTGTTGGTAATTTCATTCTGTCCTTAATGCTTGATTCTACTTGATCACTAGTTTCATGAAATTAACCCTAAGTGAGACTGGAAAGTAATCTTAGGGTTTGAACCGAATGAATTTACTCATTATGTTATGTTGCTAGGAATAGGGCATATCGTTTTGATAGCATAAAACACGCGATTGTAGTTCTTAATGTTGGGTTATTTACTTCATATGCGAGGGATCGATATTCGGTAAATATCCTTAGAACTTGAATGTGAGGGATCGATTTGAGGTAAAATAGTGTGCATCAATAAGGATAGATGATGATTTATGCATGGTAAATATTAATTGGATATAAAAGGATAAAAATGATGAAATCCAATCCCACTTTCTCATAGATATATTTCATTTACTAAAATATTTTACATTACTTGCACTACTAAATGAATTTCGCTCAACCTACTTGTACATAATTATTGAACTGTTAAGTTATAATTGGATTAACTGAGTAAGGTCAAGTCCTTGTGGAGACGATCTTATAAATTTAGTAACTTACAACGACAAAACGATACGCTTGCCAAAAGTCTGAACAATCATATTCAGAATTTTCCTTTGATTCAGCACTTGAGAATTCTTCAGCATCACTTATTGTAGAGGTAAAACACATATTTGCTTCTTCATTCTCATCTGTTGATTCAAAAGTAGTTGAATCATTTTCTTCCCACAGTATATATGCCTTCTTTGGCTTCCCCTCTTTTTTAGTTTTGCTTTCACCTTGTTGCTTCTTCAAAAAGATTGGACATTCAGATTTAATGTGTCCAAGTTTACCACATTCGAAGCAAGTGAAGTTGGTAGAGTTGTTGTTGTTGTTGTCATTTTTTTTGTTAAACTTTGACAGCTTTTTGTTCTTGTTTCTTCTCATGAACTTGCTGAATTTCTTCACTATCAGGTTCATATGTTCATCACTTTCATCTTCACTTGAATTTTCTTCCTTTTCCACATGAGTTGATGCAGTTTTCAAGGATATACTCTTGTGTTTCTTCTCTGCATCCTCTGCATGTGTTAGCTATGACATTTCAAGTTCATACTCAAGAAGCTTACCAAAAAGTGCAGCCATGAAGATGGTTGACAATGTGAGTGAACCTTGTTTGCAGCTGAGAAATGTTTTCTGTGTTGCTCATCTTGAACATTTCATATCCATGAATCAAGGCATGCTTACTTTATCTTCTCACTTCATCTGTTAATTCATGAGTTACTTCCAACATATCCCACATTTCCTTTGCGCTTTTGCATCTAACAGTTCTAAAGAATTTGTTAGAAGAAAGAGCAGATGTAATCATGTTTTTAGCTTTAAAATCATACTGCACAACTCTTTTTTTTTGCATCCGTCATCTCATCCCACTCCTTGGGAATTCTTTCATTATCAACAATTTTTGTAGAGATCAAAGGACCCTTCTAGATAGCATTCCAAGCATTGGGGTCGTTTGATTGAATAAAGATTTGCATACGATTTTTCCAAAAACTGAAAGGATCTCCTTCAAATATCGGATGACGATTGAGGGAGGCATCCTCTTTGAAGGTTATCTGTGTGGTATTCATTTTCTTGAAAAGATGGTGATCTTGATTAACTTTCAAGAACCAACTCTTGATACCAATTGAAAAATATGAATACACCCAAATACCAAGAGGGGGGTGAATTGGTATAAACTTGACATTTTAAAACTTTTACAAAATCAAAGTTGAAGGATCTTTATCACTTTTTAAAATCAATGAAACTTCAATTCAACCAAACCACTCAGTCCAAGGAATCAATGACAAAAATCTACACTTGTTGATTAAGAAAGAAATCAAAGTTGTCAAGAGATTAAGATAACAAGAAGACATTAAGAAATAGAAAGATCAACACAAAAACATATATTGGTTCACTTCTTAAGAGAAGCTACATCCAGTTCTTCTAATCAAACTAGATTAGCATTTTAATAAATCAAACCTATTCTTTAACAAGCTATTACAAGTGATTATCCTTATCCACCCTAGATAAAGAATCAAAATTCTAACACCCTATTAGAAATCAAATCACAAAGAACCTGAGAACTCTACTCATTTATTTACCCCTAGAGAACACTACTCTAGAAAGCTTGAAAGAAAACTATTATGATCTTAGCCTTACACAAACTTAGACAAAAAAAAAACAATTTACTAGAAAAGTTCAAGAGAGATACAACCTGTGATCCTTAGTGAATGAATTGAATGAATGAATGTTACCAATCAGTTCCAGGTTGCATGAATATTGATGAACAAAAAATCAACTCTCTTGAAGTTCTTTTCAAGAATCTTGTCTTAACACATCATCATCAATGAAGCATGTTATCTTTTGATTTCAAACAAAAAATGTATCACTCAGAAAATATGTTTCTTGGACCTTTGAATGCTTAGAAAGTTTTGAGTAATTCGTAAATTCAGATTGTAATTTGTTTTTCTGAAAGCACAGATCCAAAATCTTTAAATAGAAAACAAATTTAATAGATTGTAATCGATTAAAGTGTAAGTGTAATACATTATTTTGCATAAAGTAATCGATTAATATAGCAAGTAATTGATTAAAATGTTCTTAAGACAATCTGACAAAGTTTTATGAACAATGTAATTGACTAAACCGTAACGTAATTGATTAAACTAGTCTGTCTCAGTTATGTAATAAGCCTTTGTAATAGATTACAGATGAGTGGTAATCAATTAAGGCAGTCATGCTATGTTTTGTATTAAGCCTTGCTAATCGATTATAGTAAGTGGTAATCGATTAAGGCAGTCATGCTATGTTTTGTAAAATACGCTATGCCTATGAATGATGTTTATGCAATGCAAAATATCATAGGATGAAACTCTTGACCAACTAACAAATTACATATGCCTTCAATTGAATGACATGTAAAAAGCTAAAACTTATCTAAGTTAAAGAGCCTCCTCATCTTGATCCTCTTCAAGTTCCCCTTGTTATCATTTTGTAAATTCGGACATTAAGGAAAAATTATAATTTTGTTGTGTTAACATTTTGTATAATTTGGATAATTTTTTTGTGTTGATTGTTGAATGGCTTACATTTAAATTTGGTCTATAGTTGTGTTGGTTTGTGCCTTTTATTTTTGTTTTTGTTATAAAAATCGCCATAGTGAGTGTTAGTTTCGCTCCAGCGAGAAACACTTCATTCAGAAACGAAAAAGTGTAGTTTCGCTTCAACAAGAAACATTTCATGGAGAAATGAATAAGTGTATTTTCTCCATAGTGAATCTTATTCATGTTGTAATTCTCAGCAGAACATAATAAAAATATACAAAGTTTTCCATGCGATGGTCTTGCCATAGTGAACTAATCTACAAAAAAAAATAAACATAAAATAATTAAAAATTAAAACTAAAATAAAATGTTGCTAGTTCCTTACTTGCATTGGGTTGAAAGGATTGAGCACATCACAACACATGATACATTGATAATTGTGTCAATTCTATAGGGAATCGTGTATGATGAGTAACTTGGATGAATTCATTTGATTAATGTGATAAGTGCCATATTTCAGTTAACTTCATGTTTAAAATATTGGCACTTATCTTTTGATTTCTTTTATTTAGCTTATAAATTTCCCTAAACCTAGTTAATTAGCACGTTATACTCGTGTTTAAAATGTTTCGGAAGATAAATCCAAATCATGTTTATTTGATAGATTCCGTGGATTTCCGAGGCTTCCAGAAGATCAAAGCAAGCAAGGAAGGTGTACATATCAAGCATGGGAAGTTCCACAAGCAAATCAGGCCTAGAAGCACCAAGGTCCAAAGGTTTCTTCATGACTAAGCCTTAAGCTTGCCCAGGCAACCATCCTATGCCTATTTCACTAGCCTGGGCGAGTAACAAGTTCCAAGAAAGCACTTTAGCTTGCCCAGGAGCCCAATTTGTGAAGGAAATGGTGGCCTGGGCGACCAAAGCAGCCAGGTCCACAAAACCTATATATATGGACGGATTTTGGAGGCTGAAGGCATTCTTTTCACTCCAATTCACCTACTTGTTCCATTTCTAGCTTGTTTTAGTTCCTAAGTGAGGGTAGAAGCTTAGGGAAGTGAGGAAGAGTGAATTATATAAGGAGATTCTGCCAAAAAGAGGATCGATGATGAGCTTAGTTAGTGGTTCTCTTGAGGAGGTTCTGCCAATGTTCGCTTAAACTTTTCTAAGGATTGGACGTACTCTTCTTATCCCTATGCTCTTTTAATTTCTATTTATGCATCGTTCTATTTCTTGTTGGTAATTTCATTCGGCGCTTAATGCTTGATTCTACTTGATCACTAGTATCACAAACTTAAATCCTAAGTGAGACCGGAAAGTAATCTTAGGGTTTGAACTGAATGAATTTACTCATTACGTTACGTTGCTAGGAATAGGGCTTAACGTTTTGATCGCATTAAACACGTGAATAAGATCTTAATGCTAGGGTATTTAATTAAATATGCGAGGAATCGAATTAAGGTTACCTAAACATGTGCGTCAACAAGAATAGAATAATAATGCATAGGTAAAATCAATTAAAGGGATATGAACGACGAAATCCAATCCTACACTTCCTTGACTTGTATTCGTTTATTTATTTTCCATAATCGTTTATTTTCCACAACTTTTATTTTTACTTTACACACAAACCAAAAACAACATATGAATCTCTGTTTTTATCATCTGTTTATAAACTACTAAACTAGTAACAATTTAAACCAACCGACGTAAACTCAAATCCCTATGGAGAAGAACTTTTACAAATTTGTAAACTTGCAATGATAAAACGGTGCGCTTGCCGTGAAAAAACCTAACATAATGCAAATGAATACGGTTGGTTGTGTGACATTCCTTGATGGAATTCATGAATATGATCATACCTTGTGAGGTGTGAGGTGTGAACTTACACAGTGAGTGAATGTGTATCACCATTGATTTTTTTATTCCTATTTCATTTAGAATTTCACACAAAACATAAAAGGGATCAAGGCATTTGTTTCCATGAATTTTGATGATTCCTTGTGAACATTCTTGAACATCTGATTCCCTTAGTCATGCATGAATTACAATCTCATTGTGATGATGTATGTGCTTGATGATTTTGACCATTGTTGTGTTTGTGTGAATAGTTTTCATCAACCTTAATAGGATTTTGTGTTGTTTGGGGACAAGAAATTGTTTAAGTTTAGGTTTTTTTGATAATTGTTTTTCACATCTTGTTTTTGTGAGAAATTATCCTAATTTTTTTTATAGGACTTGTGTTAATAGTTGTTGTTCTTGTAAATAAACTGTATAAATATAGAGTTGCAGACTTAATCTTGCCACAGCGAGATGAGCTCGTCAAAGTGAAAAGAGGACTAGCGATCAAGTGAAAATTTTGAAGATTCGCTACCGTAAAGCTACTCGTCGCCACAATGAATATGAAGGGTGAAGATCTTGAGTTAAGTAGAAACTCGCCCCAACGAGTCAATTTTTCTCCCTAGCGAGCAAGTATTAGAAGCATGAAGACTTAAGTGGAGAAGTCCTTTGTAAATATTATAAATTCATTAAAGCCAAATGTATTCTTGCTACAACGAAAGTTTTTTGTGCCAAAAAAAATATAATATATGCAGTTTGTTTCTCTATTTAAAGAGCTTGTAACATCATTGTAAAGGACTTTTAGTTCATTTTGTGATTTACAAAAATATAATGTTTAAATTCTCTCTTTCTATCTTTTCTTCAATTGTGATTCATCTTTTGAGGTTTTATTTGAGTCATTCACGATCCAAATGAGCTAAATTTCCAGTTGCTAAGTGAGAGTAGAATTCAAGTATGTTATTCTCTATTTTCCTATCAATTCTTAGTTATGTGATCCTATTTCAATTCGTTTCTTAGATGCATGTTAGGAGTAATCAACCTTGCTTTTAGGGATTTAGATTGTATGGTGACAAGTTCATATCATAGATCTGAATTGAAATTGTGCAAGGATTGGGTTTTAGGAATGAAGTCATATTTTCGCATTGTAGATTTTCATTGTTTAGGCTTTGAGTTTTAGGTTAAATCACCTAAGGAATTAGGAATTTGGCTTAAAACTCAAGGATTAAGCATCTAAGGAATTAGGATTAATCATTTTAGTTTAAATCTTGGTTGCATTGAATTGAGAGATTGATTAGGAACGAATTACGTATTTAGAATTTTATGGATTTCATCTCAACAACATTTTCTACTTTTGAATTTGAGTTTGTTACAAAATTTCTTCAAAAACACTAAATATTTTATTTTTGCCATATAGAATTCTTAATTTGCTACAACAAAAATCCAAAAACCTTTCTTAAAAACAGAAAATCTTGAGACATTCGCCACAACAAATCAACAACTTGCTGCAATGAATGCTTCTAAAATTCAATTGTTGATTTCCTATTTGTTGCACATATATCTGTGGATACAATAACTTAAATACTTATTGTTTCTTATCACAAGTAAACTTGGTTCACTTGCCTATCTCAAGAGTACGAACATCAGTTAAAACAAGAGAGATAGAAATATAAGACACAAAGAGTTTTATTCTTGTTCGTCTCTACCTTTGAGACTACATATAGTTCTTGGTAACCCACCAAGTTCCACTAACTTTAACAAAGTGACAAGTATTCTTCACGACCGCTTTTGGTTTTTACAATGTTAAGCTTATCCCCAAACTTAAAATACACCCAACATTCTTTGTTCTACCAAGCCACTATTGGCTATAAACAAATCAGAATATTTGTTTATGCTGGTTTGCTCAATAACTAGTTCTTAACTTCTCAAAGACGATTATACAAACAAAACATTAGTCTTTCTACTAGGATATACAAATTGTTAAGAGTTTTACAACTTTTGAATTTTAAGAGAAAAAGCTTAGAAAAAGGAACAAAAAAATTGAATTCTTTGCACATTGGTTTGTAACTTGAACTCTTCAAAGCTTTACGTACTGTTAATCGATCATCAGCAAATGTATGTTGTCTCTAAACGATTTCATTTTCTTCGTTGAAGGCTTGTGTCTATTGTTAGAGCATTTAATGCTTGCATTAAATGCACATCTTTTCCATGCTAAAACACCACTCTCTTTGGCTTTCTTGAAGCAAAAATTTAGGAGACACTTCTTTAGATCTTAATTTGCTCAGAGTAGGTTTGTCATAGCCGGTGTAGCATGTGCGTCTTTAAGATGTTGAATTTTAAAACGTTGATCGTTCTCTTACTTATTTGGGATTCAAATCCTATGAAGAATGTTTCTAAGACATTTCCCTGAAAAATGAATCTCAGACACAAAGTATTAAATGAAGTCTTAAATGATTTATCAGGATTTAACATCTACCTGCCTTCGTCTAGTCTATCAAACAAAAATGCAATGTGTCTGCTTGATTGCATACAAGACGCAACTTTAAAATTTTATAATTGTTTACATCTAATCAAAATTATTGAGAGTCTCGATCTATCTTATGACTCAACAAATGATAAAAAGCATTTTGGCTCTTATCAAATCATGCTTCCCCAACCACATGGCATCATAACTTCATAAAAATGAAATATTCCAATCCATATATACTCTACAAAGAACCATTTGGTAATTCCATGTATACTCTACAAAGAACCATTTGGTAAATTCAAAAATTGGGCTACAATCAAACATTGTTAGTAAAAATATCATAATAAAATCATGATTCTGTTATGTCATTGGTTATAAATGACAAAAGAAAAAAACCTCACCCCTAGTCTTAATCATTGTCCAACCAAAGAAAGGGAAAGAGAAAATAGTGAGAGGATGGGGCGGGTGTCATGAGAGGGGAAGGGAGAAAGGTTGGGTGTAAGAAATTCAGGAAGGTAGGAAGGTAATTTTGTCAATGTTGGTAGTGCCAAAAGCAAAATTGCTAGGCTAATAGAGCTGTTGATAGTGCCTGCTAGTAAGTGGTAACGAGGAATGGGGTGAGCGGAAAGGGCATTTTGGTCAGACTGAACTAAATAATAGGAAACACACGAATGGGGTGGCGAGCGGAATATGATATGACATCAAAAATACTATCAGGAAGGGGGTCTTTTCTATTCGATCAACTCACTCACGGGCACGCCTTTCATTCCATTCCGATGCGATGACGACGATGAGTTCTCTCTCCCTCTCTCTTGACTGGCACAATGAATCCTACCCTGCCTATCATGATTTCTACCTTCTCCCCGTTTTCGCTCTCTTCTTCCCCTCCCTTCGCTTCTTTCTCGACCGATTCATATTCGAGGTTCGTACCTTACATTACCTTACCTTACGCATTCTGTCTTCTCTTCTCTTCTATGACCATTGACTCACGACCAATCACATATTACTTATTAAACTTGTAATCAAAGTTTGTTCAAAGTTCAAACAATCTCTGCTGCCTTTGACTTTTTTGTTCACTCTCTTTATGTATGACAGAAAGTGGCCAGACGATTGATTTTTGGAAAGGGGCATGCGGCGCTGGACTACCAGACAGACGAGAGAAGAAAAAAGATTAGCAAATTTAAGGAATCAGCCTGGAAATGTGTTTATTATCTTTCCGCCGAGATTCTTGCTTTGTCTGTAACATACGATGAACCATGGTTTACAAATACTATAAACTTTTGGGTGGGGCCAGGGACCCAGGTCTGGCCTGATCAAAAGACCAAGTAAGATTATTTCTCCACATGCCCCACTTATGAATCATTTGTTCTTTCCATATGATTTTAATTTATAACCTTTTGACATACATTTCAGGTTGAAATTGAAGGCAGTCTATATGTACGCTGCTGGATTTTACTCATACTCTATTATTGCTTTAATATTTTGGGAAACGAGGCGCTCCGATTTTGGAGTGTCCATGAGTCATCATGTTGCTACTGTAATTCTCATTGTTCTGTCTTACATTTTTAGGTATCTTTTTCATTCACTTCCGTTTTGTCTTGTCATTCAAGCTTTTTTGTCCTCAAGTTCGATCAGTTTCGTCGATTATATTTATTTCGTTTGTCTGAATTTACTTCAATTCAAGCTCCTTGTCAAAAAGATGTAGTTTTGTCATTTGTTTCATGCGTTTCGTTTGACTAATGAATTTTATCACTTACTGGGCCTTAATGTATAAAAAGGGTAAAATACTACTACTTCAAAATTATAAGCAGCCTTTTGATCGAATCACACACACGGGAGACAGGGAAAGAGAATTGTGGAACTAATTCCCACACTAGTTCTATTTTTATTTTTATTTAATTCTCTTCGGAATACCATCCAAATCCCTAAAAGCTAGGTTGATCACTCCTAACATGTATCTAAGCAAAGAATTGAAATAGGATCACATAACTAAGAATTGATAAGAAAATAGAAAAGTACATACTTGAATTCTACTCTCACTTAGCAACTGGAAATTTAGCTCATTTAGATCATGAATGACTCAAATAAAACCTCAAAAGATGAACCGCAATTGAAGAAAAGCAAGAAAAAGAGAATTTCAAGATTATATTTTTGTAAATCACAAAATGAACTAAAAGTCCTTTACAATGATTACAAGCAGCCTTTTGATCGAATCACACACGCGAGAGACAGGGAGAGGGAATTGTGGAACTAATTCCCACACTAGTTCTATTTTTATTTTTATTTAATTTTATTCGGAAATTTGATTTTGTTTCTCTTCTATGTTTAACACATTCAGGTTTGCTCGTGTTGGATCAGTTGTTTTAGCACTTCATGATGCTAGCGATGTGTTTCTAGAGATAGGGAAAATGTCCAAATACAGTGGTGCTGAAACAATGGCTAGCTTTGCTTTTATTCTATTTGTTTTATCTTGGATCATATTGCGCCTCATTTACTACCCATTCTGGATTCTGTGGAGTACAAGGTTTAATATTATTTTGGTTACCAATTTACATTATTTTTCCTTCTCACTGTTATATTTTATGGTCCTCACCTGTCTGTTATGTGGCTTCTTAAAATCTAGGTTAATAACAAAATGATGTCCCTACACATTTATTAAAAGTAGAAAAATAATTAATGAAATAAACTCTGAAAGGAAAATTCAAAATGTTTTCATCTTGTCTGGAAATATACACCTTTCTGCTTGCATTCTTAACAAAACAGAAGTACTAGTTTTGTTATTTTAAATTTTTATCCCTTTGATTTTCCTTCTTTTTGTCTCTTTGATTTTTCTGGATAACGGATTAATGGTTAACTTTTCATCTATACTGGTTCATTTATCACAAATTGAGTGCTTATATGCTTGAGTGGTTTGGATTATGTAATGGGCAACAACAATGATTAAGTTCTTATGTGCTTGAGTGGTTTGGATTCTGTATAGGGCAACAACAATGATTCAGTGCCTAATAATTGCAGTACCCATCCGTGTCAAAGCATGCATGTAACAGTGATACTGTTAATAGAAAATTACGTAGGTTAAAACTGAGCGAGCTTGCATCCAACCCTGTGATAGAGGGGTTAAACATTTGCCTTACCATGAATTCCTGGACCGCCAACAGAAAGGGCTGTGTTACAAATGTGGAGGGTCTTTTCATTCCCACCACCAATGTCCATATCGTCAATGAGGATCCTCGTCCTTGATGAGGAGAACACCGACAATGATGAGGATCAGGTGTTGACTGTGGAGGAGATGGAAGAACCAGAGCTGGATGGTGAGTGTAGCGTGATGTACTTAGGGAGCTTAATCACTGATAAAAGTTGGCAACCTCGTACCATGAAATTGCAGGGATTTATCAAAGGAGTCCCTATTCTCATGCTCGTTGATAGTGGCGCCACTCTTACTTTCATTTCTAAGAGGTTAGTCACAGCTTTGGGTATACCAATTAAAGCAACGCGCCTGATGCAAGTTAAAATGGGAGATGGTTACAAGGTGATTGCTCCACAACGGCATGATCCGCCATAGCCAAAGTGCTTACTCTAGCCCAGTTATTTTGGTGAAGAGGGATGATACTTGGTGTATATGCGTGGATTACTGTTCTCTGAACAAAGTCACTGTACCAGACAAGTTTCCCATTCTGGTAATAGACGAGTTATTGGACGAATGGCATGGCGCTCAATATTTTTCGAAGCTGGATTTGAAATTCAGTTACCACCAAGTGAGGCTCAAGAGAGAGGATGTGCATAAAACAGCTTTTTGAATCCATGAAGGACATTACATATATCTAGTAATGCCTTTTAGTTTAATGAAGGTGCCATCTACTTTTCAGGCTTTGATGAATGATATTTTTCAAGGTGTCTTGTGTCAGTATGTGTTGGTGTTCTTCGACGACATCTTAGTGTACAGCCTGGATTGGGACACCCATATGCAGCACTCGGCAATGGTCCTTGATATTTTATCCAAGGAGAATTTAGTGGCCAATAGAAAGAAATGCTCTTTTGCTCTGAATTCTATGTAATACTTGGGGCATTTCATATCCATAGATGGTGTGGCTATGGATCCTGCTAAGATCACCAGTGTGCTACATTGGCCTAGACCTCAGAATTTAAAGGGAGTCCGTGGTTTCTTAGGCTTAACTGTTTACTATCCGAAGTTCATTTGTGATTACCGTACAGTGGCATGACCATTGACTAACCTCACCAAGAAGGAGGGTTTCAAATGGGGAGTTCAGGCACAAGAAGCTTTTGACATACTCAAGCAAAAGATGACTACAGCCTCGGTTCTTGCGTTACCAAGTTTCACTCAAGAGTTCATCATTGAGAGTGATGCGTCCAGCAATTGCTTAGGTGCCATTCTGACTCGAAAAGGGAAACATGTGGCCTACTTTAGCAAGGCTTTGAGTAAACGCAATCTGGCTAAGTCAGCCTATGAAAAGGAGCTCATGGTTGTCACTTTAGCAATTCAGCATTGGCGTGCTCATTTACTTGGCAGGAAGTTCACTGTATGCACGGATCAGAAAAGCCTGAAACAATTGTTGGTGCATCGAATCACTACCATGGACCAACAAAATTGGGCTGCCAAACTTCTTGGATATCAGTTTGATGTTGTTTACAAAACCAATTTAGAGAATAAGGGAGCTGATGCGCTTTCTCGTATGTATGGCGAGGGCGATTTTGCTTCCTTGGGGCATTACCCACATTGGCCAGCAAGCAAGGAGGTGATAGAGGAAGTACATCAGGATGCTGATCTTAAGGGTATTGTTGCGGACTTGCAGCACAACCGAGAGGCTAAAGAAGGGTTCTCTTACATTGACAGGGTCCTATTCTAGGAAGGATGCCTAGTTCTTTCAGCCAAATCTCCTTGGATATCCACTCTGGTCACGAAGTTCCATTCTACTCCGCAAGGTGGACACTTTGGTTTCTATCGTGCTTACCAGCGAGTGGCAGCAAATTTGTATTGGATGGACATGAAGAGGACAATCCAGGACTTTGTCCATGAATGCGATGTTTGCCAACGCCAAAAGTATCTTGCTGCAGCTTTGAGAGGGTTGTTACAACCACTCAACATTCCCAATCAGGTGTGGGAGGAAATCTCTATGGATTTCATCACAGGACTTCCCAAATCCAGGGGTCTTGCAGCTATTCTGGTGGTTGTAGACTGTTTGTCCGTGGCATTCCCACATCGATATTAAGTGATAGGGATGCTATATTGTCAGTGGTTTTTGGAAGGAGTTGTTCAAGCTGCAAGGCACATATTTGAAGATGAGTACCGCTTACCATCCTTAGATGGATGGGTAGACAGAGGTTGTAAATAGGTGTTTGGAGACATTCCTCCACTGTTTCATAGTTGACCAACCCAAGACTCGGGTATTATGGTTACCTTGGGCTGAGTTTTGGTACAATATGACTTTTCATGTGTCTACGGGCACAACTCCTTTCAAGGTGGTGTATGGTCACAAGCCTCCGGTGGTCTCTGTCTTTTTGATTGGGGACACAAAAGTGAAACTGTTCAGCGGGAGTTGCTGGATTGAGATGAGGCTTTACACCAACTCAGACATCATCTTCAGTGGGCCCAGGGCCGAACGAAGTCTCATGCTGATCAAAGGAGACCAGAAAAGCAGTTTGCCATTGGAGATTCGGTTTTTCTTAAGCTACGTCCACATAGACAACAAACAATAGGAGCTCGCATTTGTCCAAAGCTAGCTCCTTGGAACTATGGCCCTTTCCAGATACTTGAGAAAATAGGAGTAGTGGCATATAAAGTCCAGTTACCAAACTCTGCCCACATTCATCCGCTCTTTCATGTCTCGCTTTTAAAAAAGGTTTAGGGAATTATTGGGTTGAGGAGAATCTCCCTACTGATTTGGAGGCTGACAATTCCAATCCTCTTGTGCCTGAGGCAGTTTTGGCTTCTCGCATTAGAACCATAGCGGGTGATTCAGTTCGCCAACTTCTGGTGCATTAGAAGGGGAAAGCATCGAGGAAGTTACTTGGGAGAAGTTAGTCACAGTCAATTCCCGAGTTTCAGACTTGAGGACAAGTCTGTTTTTCAAGAAGGGACAATGATAGAACCCCCTTAGTGGACGCAGGCCCAAAGTCCAAACCAACAATTTGGAGGGTATATACGAGAAGGATTAAGAAGGGAGAAGGGAATATCTGATGAGGTGGAAGTTAGTGGGAAAGGAGAGGCTTGGATGAGAAGGGAAATTCTGTTATAACTGGGGCCTAATGTGAGGAGAGACGGGGGGAAGATATTTTTTTATAGAAGTTATGGCAGAGAGCTTTGGCCTCTGAAGGAGCTTTGCTCTGGGCAGAAGGAACCTCGTTTCCTCTGTATTTTTCCTTTTATAGTCATAATACAACTTCTGTTCTCAATCACATATACTCTTTACTGTTATTTCCTTATTCTCTGAGTTGGGTTCCTAGCAATAATCAATTGCAGTATGTACAGAAGGAAAAGAAAATAGATTTATGTACTATTTTAGGAAATTTCCGAAACAATTTTCTTAGTTAATGGTTAGATTCTCTAGAGGCTTTGCCAATTCTGAGCACTCTCTTCCTAACCTTAATCTCTTTGATAGAACACGTTCCTCTATTACTCAGCTTCATAAGAGAAGAAATAAAAGGAAACAGTTAGGTAACTAACTGGACAAGGGTTAGTTAGTTAGCAGGAGGTAGTTTTTGACTTGGTCAGGTTGTACTAAGGTATATAAAGGCCAAAGGTGTAAAGAGAGGGCCAAGAAAGATTTTAGACATTGAGTGGAGGGGGCTGGTTCCTCGAATTACTTGGCTGTTTGTTTCTCTGTAATTCTCTCATCACCAGTGTATACACACTCTTTCTTTCTTTGTTACATTACTTCACTTTCTTTTTCATCATACCCTAGTCCCATCCTATCAATTGGTAGCCGAGCTCTTGAATTCAGTAGTTGTGGGTGGGGAGTAGCACAATTGATGGGGAGTACAAGGATGGATTTCCCAGTAGAGGCTTTGGAGAGGGTGGCAGTTAGCTGGAGTCAATTCCAAGAGGGACTAGATGCAATATTGGAAGCAAGATTCTCCCATCAAGATTCATGCATGAATAAGCTGCTACAGATGGTGGAGAGGTTGGTGTGTACAATATTTGACAAAGGTTCAAGAACAGGAGGCCCAAGGGGTGAGACAGGGGAAGGAGATGAAGGGGAGTTTGGAGGGAATGTGCAAACTGAATCTGGGAAAGGAAACAAGCGGAGGTAGCTTGACATACCCATCTTTGAAGGGGAGGGTGCTTTCGGATGGATACGAAAATTGGAGAGGTATTTTCGATTAAGGAAAATAAGGGAAGCAAAGATGGAGGCAGTAATGGTGGCTCTTGAAGGAGATGCACTATCATGGTTTCAATGGTGTGAAACAAGCAATTCAAATCGATTTTGCAAAGAATTCAAGACTGCCTTGATTGACAGGCTCCAACCAGTCATGATGAGTGATTCTTTTGAATCTCTTCTAACCTTGAAACAAGAGCAGACATTGGCTAAATTTATCACCCAATTTAAAAGGCTAGCAAGAGAAGTCAAGGGGGGAACAGTAGTATTTGATGACAATTTCCAATGTGTTGAAGGAGAAGAAACAAAATTGCATAAGAGGAAGAGTTTTTTGGAGATGATGAATGAAGCACGCGCCATTGAGGAGAAAAATATAGCTACGGCCAGATGTAACAACATTCTTGGAAGCAGTCTTGAGGCAAAGGATAAACAACTGTGCGCATAGTTTTACAGGCCCAAGAATGTCCAGGGAATGCTAACCATAACTAAAAGGGTTGAAAACGGGAATTTGTCTTCCCAAACCTCCTAGTTATCAATCTACAAGGGGTTAGGGGGATATTGTAATTCGGCAAAACTTCTTATTTGGTTTTGAGGGGAGTGGACATAGTCCTTGTGTTAGAATGGTTGGTTTAGTTGGGAGAGATCAAGCTAATTTCGATGATTCCAAATGAAGTTTAAGGTGGATGGTCAAACCAAGCTGTTTAGAGAAGAACCTGAATTAATTAAAACCTTGACATCCATCAAGCTCATGAAGGGAGCCTTATAGGATCAAGGACAAGGTTTCTTTATGGAGCTTAATCATATTCCTGATCAACCTGCAATAAAGATTGAAGTTGCAACATTCATATAGGGTGATTTAGATAAGTATCAAGACGTCTTTTAGGGCCCTCAAAGAGCTTCACATAGGAGACAATATCATGCAATAGTGCTGAAAGCAGATGCTCAAATTCCAAATATAAGGCCATGTAAATATCCCCAATACCAAAAGGCAGAGATTGAAAAGTAGTTAATGAGATGTTGATGGCAAGCATCATTAGACCACGTGTAAGTCCCTTTCCCATTCTTATTATTGTGGTGAAGAGGGACGGGGGTGGAGATTCTGTTTTGACTATAGAACTTTAAACAATATTACCATGCCTAGCAATATTCCAATTCTGGTGATTGTGGAGTTGTTGGATGAAATTGGAGGAGCTACAATTTTCTCCAAATTGGACTTGAAATTAAGATGTGGTTTTTGAGGATGGTGACTGGGCTTTTTTGAAGCTTCAACCCATATAAGATGAGATCATTGGCTAAAAGATTGAATGAGATGTTGGGCCCAAAATTTTATGGACCCTAAAAGGTCTCAAGAAGGATGGGGGCATTTGCTTATAAATTAGAGCTTTCAGCCCATGGTAAAGTCACCTGCTTTCCATATTTCACTGTTGAAGAAAGTTGTTGGCCTCACACAACAGCCACAACCTTTACCATTTATGTTGACTGAAGACCATGAACTGCAGATTTCTCTAGAGTTGGCTTTGGATTCCAGATTAAATGCCGGTGGACAAAAAGAAGGTTCTCATCAGTTGGCAGAATTTACCAAATATGAAAACAGTTGGGAGGCTGCTTCAGAGGTTGACTGAGCTTTTATTCACTTCCACCTCAAGGGTAAGATGCCAGTTATTGGGAGAGGGGGGTATTGATAGAATATGTCCCTCTATTACTCAGATTTGTAAGAGAAGAAATAAAAAGAAACAGTTAGCTAACTAGATGAGGGTTACTTAGTGGGAGTTAATTTCTGATTTGGGCAGGCTGTAGCCAGGATATATAATAAACTTCATAATCTCCAAAGGTGTAAAGAGAGAACCAAGAAAGGTTTTTGACAATAAGTGGAGGGTTAGGTTCCTTGAATTATTACCTGGGTGTGTTTTGCTTTGTAATTTTGTCATCACCAGTGAATACACTCTTTCTTTCTCTGTTATATTCTTTCTCTTTTTCATCATACCCTGTTCCAGTTTGTTGCACACCCTTTAGTTCCTATGATATATCCACATGCCATGGAGATTCTCATTTGGACTGTTTAAGAATGTGGGAAAATAGGGTAATGTCAGTGCTGTGATAAGTTAGAGAAACAAAACGTCATCTGTCCGCAATAGATTTACCTCTGGATTATTGCACTGTTGTTTTTAAAACACAACCCCCTTCCCCGTCTCTGCGAGAGTCCCTCTAGGCATTTTCAAATTTCAAATATAAGGATGTATTGACATTTTCAAAAAATATTTCAATTTCAATTTATTTCATGCTCAGCTGTTTCATACTGTCCATTATCCATTTTCCATTTTTTTCTTGTTTGTTTTTACTTTGTGTCACGAGTTTAGGTTTTAGCTGTCTTGTTTGAGCAGATTTATAAAATAAGATTTGTCCACTGGGGTAAGTTTCTAAGTAAATCTTATTGTAAGCACTGTAAAAGAAATTTTGTTTTGTCTTTATAGAAATTTTAACAATTCAGTTTGAGGAGTAACACTAGAGCTGTCCTTCGTTCATATTTCATTGCGTTCCTCTGTTCAATTGTTTTACTTTCTTCTCTTTTTACCAGCTATGAAGTTCTGCTCACCTTGGATAAGGAAAAGCACCGAGTGGATGGTCCAATATATTATTATGTGTTCAATAGTCTTCTGTACTGCTTGCTTGTAATGCATATTTATTGGTGGGTGTTGATATTTCGGATGCTTGTTAAACAAATCCAAGCAAGAGGAAAAGTTAGTGAAGATGTTCGATCTGGTAAGTTGAAAGATATGTTCTGTGCAAGGCTTTCATATGTAAACTTTTCATTAACTGAGCAACCTTGTGAAAAATTTGTTCCCTTGTGCCTAGTATCTGAGGAGAAAAACAGGAACTATCAGAATATAATATATGATTGTAGATGTAAGTTCTGGCTTTGAGTATTATGAAGTCAATCTGGAATCTGGATTAGAAATGTTCGAGTTGACTTTTGCTTAATTTGTAGTCTTTCTTTTAATTCCATCACTCAATTGGGGATACTGAAGTTGTTAATTGGGAAAAGAGGCTTACCAAAACTAAAGTTGACAAAATGGATATGATGACTTGACATTTTTATAACATATCACTTTGATGTACTTATCATAGAATCAGAAATTAATTGTTTTATGTTCAATCAATCCGGAAATTTTTTTTAACTGTTTATCTTGTTGTGAACTGCTGCACATTTTCTTTATGCAGATTCAGAAGATGAAGATGAACATGAAGATTGAGTAGGGAAGCAAAAGCATAATGTATTCTTTAGGCAAAGGTGAATCTAAATGATAGCAAATTGTTTTACACCCTAACATGATGAATGTTGTCTTATGTTATGTGGACTTATGTTATGTTAAATTGTCCATATTTTATTTTTTATAAAAAAAGAGTTTGTCCATAATTATTTTGTGAACATGAAACTTATAAGTTTTTTTTTTTTTTCTACTAGTTCATAGTATCAACTAAAGGTTAGGCGGACTCTGCACACAAAAAATGTTTAACGTCTTTGCCTCTCTTTCAGTGCATGTACTGAACTCTTCTGTTATCTTTTTTTGCTGGCATTATCTCATGGTACACTGGCATATGAGGAAAAAGAGGGAATTTAAAGTTCATCTTTGTTAGGTGTTGACATAAAGAGAAATAATAAAAAAATGAAAAACAACTGCAGTATTTTTTTAGCGTTGACTACGACTCCAGTATTATGAAATCATGTTAGATTTTTACTTTCCTTAAATTAAGGGAAATGCTGTTTGGTTTTATTTCTTGCAGATGATTTGGTTGGCTTCAATCGTTTTCTGTGCCTTTGGCCACAAAGCTAATATTTTCAAATCTTAATCAAATTGAGAGGATTATATTTATACGGATTTGAGTACAGACTTCGGAGCTGGTATAAAATGGCAACAGATGGAAAGAATTTTGATTCTTCTAAACTATGGGTCTATGCTGCAACTCCTGAAGTTTAGGTGTACTTCCTAACATTTGGTTAAGATATTTTGACTTTCTTGATTATTTGTCCCTTATTCGAATTACAAGTTGTGTGTCCATTAATGTTTTCTGCCATAGATGTTATCCTCTTGGTTTTCATTTATTGAAGACGAAAATTATTGGACTTAGTCGTTGTGGTTTTGAACTTGTTCAGGGTTATGTTCAGTCGGGGAATTTAATTCTAATTCACTTAAAAAGCATTAGGAAAAGCCTACTATAAATTATTTTGCTAGTTGATTCTGATAATGCTGCTTTTTAGATGGTTTGTTTTCACATTATGACTGCTGGGAAAGGAAGAAATGTGGCGAAGGATTGGATTTAACAAACAAAATATTGCTCCAGGGTCTTAAAGCTTTGACTCGGTGGTGCCAAATCTGGCCACAAACTCATTATCATATTTACAATTAAATGTTGTGTACAGGCAGCGTTAGAAGAGAGGGGAAATAGTTCCATTTCAAGGTACACGCTTGAAGTTTTTACCGATGGTGAATAGTGATATTTCCGTTTCTTGGAAATGATTCCAAGAAAATTTTGTTGACTCAAATTGCTTGATTTTCTAATTTTGATTGCCAATTATTGTACCTGCACTGGGGTACTCTAGTAATATTGCTACTTTCCCACGTATTGAATCTTGGAAAATAATATCTTTGTTCAATTTGTTGAAAACTCGAAAGAGGAAAGAGTATCCACAATAGATATTCCGACGCTTAAAGTTAGATATCGAATTGTATATATAAGATAATAATGATAATTAATAGTTTGTTTCCCTTGAGAATTTAATCCCCCCCCAACCCCCCCTCTCCCATTTTCAATCTCCTCATTTCAGATAAGAGCAAAGGTTGTATAGCAGCATGAGGATACTCAAACATTATGTAAATCACACTCCAAAATACCAGGGGAGTTGTTACCCTTCTTCCGCTCTCACTTCTCTATTCTCTCTTCATCTTTCACGGCACCCCCCACCATTCTCTTTCCTAATTCATCTTCTCCTCTCTTGTCGGACCAATCCGAGAAAAAACTAAGTTTTTTTTTGGACATAGAATCATGATTCCATTTTTTTAAAAAATTTTTGAAACCCTGATTTTGTTGTGCGTACAAAATCTAAAATGAAAATGTTTTCGTTGTGAATTTTTTAAGCGGAAACATGTTTTGACAATAATAATATATTCTAGAATTAACCTTGAGTTGTAAATGATGAAAATAAATATTACATTATTCTTCTATTGGTTCTTGAAGGTAAAAGGTGTTACTTCATGATATCCGGACATTAAGAAGTGTTGTTAGACGCTTACCTTGATTAGTAAATTAATTATGATTAATTTATTAACGATTTAGTATTAAATCCACATGATCACACATAAATAAGTGTTCCAATCTTTTCAAAAGAAAATAATTTATTTGTTAATTAAATTAGAGAATTTAATTTAATCAAATAAATATTTTAGTGAAATATTATTATATTCTTTTCTAACACCAAGAATATAATTAATATAAACAAGGAGTATTATTTTATAAATGTGGAAGTTGTCTATAAAATAAGAATAAGATTCTATTGTTACATATCATGATCAAATTATATGATTAGTTATTGTAATTAGTCATGATTATTTGAGAATAATTTATGCCTAATATCATGAAGCTTATTGAGATAAAAGGTATGAAATTATTTTAAATAAAATTTCTCCTTTTTGAAAAATGCTCAAATCCACATCTTTAACATTATTCATTTAAAGCATCTACTTGAGAGCAAAGTGTACTAGATACAAACTAGGAAAGTTCAAACTTAGTTTTTTAGACCTAAAAAGTAGAAGGAGTGTTTGTTCTTTAGAGTTTCACTTATCAAAAAGTCGATAGCAGAGTTTGATCTCGATGTAGATACACAGAGTTTTCACACTATTGAAGAAAATTTTTGTTGGTATACAAATCTATCTTTCTCTATCTATCATTGTTGTATACTTTGATTGCAAAAAAAAAATGGATTATAATTTTTTCTACAAATATTAACTATGATTATTTTCCTAAGTTTTATATAAAGCCTAACTTAGTTCACTTGCGGAGTCTTGCCAAGATAAGTAGTATTAAGATGATGAAATTATGCTAATGACACTTCGGTGTTTTCGAGATACTCAAGCATGTCTTTTTGGGGAGAGGAGACGACAGGAGGAATTTCTTTAATATGTATGAGTACTGTCTCTTTCACGACTTGCACGTCATTCTTCTTTTGACGATTTTATCATGAGTGATGATCTAAGGGTTTTGAATGTCGCTTTGACACAACTTAATCTGAATGGATGAGCTTTCTTCAAGCATTTTAGGCTTTGTACGAGCATACCTTTGTGAAACCGACAACGACTTTGTTTCTTCATCATTATAATACTTGGCCGAGGTAACGAGATTTATTAGATATCTTTCATATTCAAAGAATCCTTTACCTAAGTCGTTTACTACTTCGTATAAGAAATTTAAAAAGCGTTTTCTCAAGGTATAAGTCATGGTCGCCAAAAGGAACTAGTTAGGATGGCAAAAGTTATTCCCTTTTTATTGGGAACAAGTACCGAGAAGATATAATAAGTGGAAAAAGTCTCTCATTACAACACGAAAACTTTTGATCTTTTCTTCATTTTTGTTTTTATGATTTATTTTTAACTTGTATTATTTTTCTTCAGGAATTATGGTCAAGGATGGTGCCCATGTGTTGGACTTATGCAATGCCCAAAAAGGCTTAGGCTCAAGCAACTAAAGTTGAGACTGCTACAAAGGTTGGGCCTCAAACATTGCTGCTAGGAAGAAAGATCCCCCACCTTCTCACGATGTTCTTGATATTTCACCCCTACTGATAATGTTGGGAAAAAACATAAGTCGAGGAAGTGATATATGATAACGATTATCGAATCGTTTCCAATCAAATAAAATTAAGATTAATTCTATAGTACATGAATAACATAGGTCGACTCAAAGATACAATTCGGTTTCAACTTCAATCCACTTATAAACAGTAGAGGGAATCAACAAACAGTTTTTGTAGACAATAAACAAAAATTACAAAAACACAATAAAAAAATGCAGAAAATGTTGAAATTGAAGGAGTTTATGAAATAGGTTGTGAAACAGATTCAAGAGCATCAATTTAATTCACCAAATAGCAATTCAAATTATCACAGTTCTATAAACAATGATCATGTTGTGAAAGTTCAGTTAATGTCATTAGAGGTAGTTCAATCGAGTTAGTCCCTAAATTAATTGAAACCACAAATCACATTGAAATATCATCCAAACAATTCGTGATCAAATTCGAAATTAGGAAATAAATTCATATCCTAATTCATTTTCAATCCTAAGCACATTCATAATCATAAAAATCAAAAATAGGATTGAAGAAGAAGATGAACATTCACATAAAATTTGAAATACTAAACCAAAAATCAAATTTCTCCTTGCTTGGATTGGATCCTTGGATTGATTGATTGTTTGTCCTTCCATGATCATCACCAGTGGAAGAATAACAAAATTTGCACGATAAATTAGAAGAATAGAGTTGAAAGGAGGAAGAAAAATGAAGAACAATTGAGAGAAAAAAAGAGAGAAAAGTTTGATCATCAAAGTTGAACAAGAAGTTTCTCAAATCTGTTTTGTATAAAATGAAAGTAACTAACTAACTCACTAAGTAGACTAATATATACAATGACTACACAGAAGGAAAGGATGAGCCTTGATTAAGCACAACTAATCTTTCTAATTAAGCTAATTATACAATGTAAAGGCCCAATTTTGTAGCCCAAAATTCAAGGGCAGAAATTTTGACATCTAAGTGTAAAATAACCCTCAAAATGGAAGAATTGTGATGGAGGTCCATGGCAAGCTAAAGGTCTAGAAGGAGAGCTTGAAATACTTCCTTTGGTGAGCTTTAAAGGACCAATGACAAGAGCTAGGACTCAAGCACTTCAAGACCACATCCAAGCTAACTTGGACTAGCATGAAGAAGCACACCAACTCAAGGATGACAAGGGCTAGATTTTGATGTCTCAAGTCCAATTTAATTCAATAAGTTCCATCACTTGCTAGTTGCAAAATTATTTGTAATAAAAAGGATTTTAGTGCATTAGTGTAAAGCTTTGTAAGTGCACTTGTGTGTGAATTGTTGGCTGCACTTAGAGGCTGAAAAATTGCACCTTAAGCCTTAAAATACTGCACCTTTACACGAATTAGGACAGCCAAGGTTACCTTAGGGAAGCTTGGATTACAAGCCTCGTTTAGCTTCTTAGATTGCACTTAATTTCATTAGTGTTTCATGTGCATTTAGCTTGAATTTCGTGCATATATAAAGTTGTCCAAAAACTGTTGTAACAACTTTGGTCCATTGAATACAATTCTGAAAATTGTTGTGAGAGTTTCTCTCAAGTTCTTGTGCAAGAACCTCTTGTTTCTTATCAATGGCTTTAAGCTATTGTGTCGATTCTTCCTAGGCTTATTGGAAAGCTTTTTCCATGGTGTCATCCACCTTCATTCCTAACCTTTCTTCCACCTTCCATTGCTAAAAATAAAAGATTACAAACAACCCCATATCCCATGTGAAAGTTGGACAAATTTGTGTTCTTGAGAAAAGCTTGAAGTTTGGGTTTCATTGCAAGGTAGATTTGCGAAATTCATGGCTAATGGTTTCATCCATACATCATGTGGTATCTAGAGCTTAATCCTTGTGGAATTCTTCTTCAAGTTCAGTTCTTAAAAGTTCTTCAAAGGTATAAAATTCTGCAACTTATCGAAAATCTGAAATCCATTCTTTTTCCTTGTTTTCTTGTTGTTTTGTGAAAAATTCTAGTGGGTTAGTCTTGGGTAGTGATCTACTACATGATCATTGTGTCTTTCTTCAAGTTTCATGTGATTTCATGTCTTCATGTTCTTCATGTGTTCTTGATATTTTTCTAATTTTCTAGCTTTGATTTTTGTCAACTTGTGTTAGTTAGTGTTTTTGTATTGTATGACCACTTGTTTTGATTCTAATCTCATGCCTAAACTGAATTGAGTTGTTAGAAGAAAATTTTACAATTGTTATACATCATATTTTTGTGATTCATCAATTTCTTAGAGGATTACTGAACTTGTACAAAAGAAAAACAAGCAAAGTGCAACCCAAGTGTTTGTGAAATTGTGGCTGGAAAAATAATCAAAGTGCAGCCAACAAAGTTTGTGAATTGTGGTTGGAAAAACAAACAAAGTGCAGCCATGAAAGTATTGAATTGGTGGCTGGAAATTTCAAAGTAAAAATAGAATTTAGAAGCAAAGCAAAGTTACAAAAGCTACAAGTTCAAATTTCCTTTGAACCACAAAATTAAGTGAACTTGTATGACATGCAATTTAGTGAAATTTTGGCTTCTAACAATTGCATTTGTTTGGTATACCTTCCTTGCGCAGTTTGGTACAGTCCATATATGTCCTTGAATTGTCTCATTAAATTTCAATTAGAGTTGTGTTTTTATAAATTTTTGCTTTTGCTATTTGTCTCTAAAATTTCCAAGGTTTTGTCTTAGAGTTTTCTTGTTCTTGGACTCTTGAGTCTAGCCTAGAATTGTTTCCTATTTCACTATAGTAAATAAGCTTGATTTGATTAGAAGTTTTTGCTTAAGAACTATGAGAGGAACAAGAGTGGAACGAGAACATTATAGAAAGAACCTAGATAAAGTGTGCAAACACGAGTGTGAGTGGCAAACACTTAGAGAGTGGTGAGAATTTTCTTATATACTTGTGTTTTTGCTAACCATTTCTTTTGAAGGATGAGCTCAATAGGAGATGAGGCTTTGTCACCTATGACCTCTAGATTGATGAAAGCCATGACAAAAAAAATGGACGACTTGCAAACCAAAAGGGATGCAAGATTTGAGGAGTTACAAAAGAAGACTCAAAGAAGGAGTACTCCAAATGGTACTATGGATGGAGAGGCTCATGGTAGTAGGAGGGTGAGTGAGCATGCTTCCTCTCATGGAGAAAATTATTATGATGAAAGGAGTGAGAGGGAGGATAAGAGAGAAAATAATAAGAGACATAATGCTATGAGGCAAAATAGAGATGAGGAAGATTGGAGGAGAGAAGAGAGAGATGGGAGAAATGGAGGATTAAGTGGAGTGAAAATAAAAATTCTAAAATTCTATGATGATAATAATCCCGAAGTTCACTTTGAGTGGGAGATGAAGGTATAACAAATTTTCTCATGCCAACAATTTGATGAAGAAAGAAAGTGATTCTAGCAACTCTAGAATTTGGTGGCTATGCTTTGGTGTGGTGGAACCAAATTCTAATGGACATAGAGAGGTTGAGGAGAGAAAGAATACATGGCTAGAATGACTTGAAAAGATGTTTGAGAGAAAGATTTGTTCCCACTTATTATGCAAGAGAAGTCCACAACAAGCTCCAAAGACATTTCCAAGGCTATAAGAGTGTTGATGACTACTACAAGGAAATGAAATTGATGATGATAAGGGATGAAATTGTGGAGAGCCAAGAATCAACCATGGCTAGGTTCCTTCATGGCTTGAATAGAGAAATTCAAGATGCGATGGAGCTACATTCTTATGCTACAATTGAGGAGGTAGTCCACAAAGCTCAAAAGGTGGAGTAACAACTAAAAAGGAGAAAAGTTTTCTTTTCCAAGACAAATGGGGCTGCAAATTCGAGCTGGAAAGACAAGCCTAAAAGGGAGGTTTCTCATGTGAAAAATAAAGAAGAATAGGTAAAGAGCTCAAGCAAAAAAAATTGTGGAACCAACTCCAACAAGATCAAGCAATATCAAGTGTTTTAAGTGCCTTGGTAAAAGGTCACATTGCTTCCCAATGTCCCAACAAGAGAACAATGATTTTGCTTGAGGATGGAGGCATACAGAGTGAGTCTTAAAGTGACTCAAATAGTTATTCAAGTGAAGAAGAAGAAGAACTCACACTAGTGGATGAAAATAATAGGAATACTTCACAATAACCAAGAGGGGGGTGAATTGGTTAAAACCTTGGTATTTTAAAATCAAATCAAATCAGAATTTCAGGATCTTTATCACTTTCAAAACCAAGATATCTTTTTACTCAATCAGATGTCTCAGCACCAAAAAGAAATAGATCAAAATAGAACTTGTTGAACAATGAATATGAATCAAAGAATAAAAGTTTAATGAATAAGATGAGAATAGAGATATAGAATCAACACACAAGCAATTTATACTGGTTCACTTCACAACTTGAAGCTACATCCGGTTTCTTCTAATCAACACTAGATTAGAGTTCCACTATTATAAAATTTCTGTTCTTACATGCAATTACAACATCTCCCCTTTATCAACCTTGATAAAGATTAGAAATCTAAAACACTATTAGATTCTAAGAGACAAGAAGCAGAGAACACTACTCTGTTCTTTACACTAGAGAACCCTTCTCTAGATACAAGCAAGAACCCACTTTACAATAACAATCTTACACAGAAATTCAGAACGAATTTTACACATAAAAATTAAAGAGAGAGATAACCTGATGGTCCAATGAATGAATGCAAATGAATTACCAAATCAGGTTGAGATGAAATCAAACTCAGAACATACTTCTCCTTAATCTTGAAAAGAATCTTGCTCAAGAATCATTCAAAGACCCATTGATGTTTTGAATGATTCAAGAAGTAAAAACACTTAGAAAATCACTTAGGAATTGCTTAAGAGGCTTGTGTATGCTCAGAAATACGAATGATCAAGTTATGAAATAAGCTCAGCCTTCATTCCTATTTATAATAAAATTTGTAACTAATTGTAATCGATTAAGCGTGCCTAATAATCGATTATTATTCTCATG
This sequence comes from Glycine tomentella, assembly GCA_007407185.1. Taxonomy (NCBI): domain Eukaryota; kingdom Viridiplantae; phylum Streptophyta; class Magnoliopsida; order Fabales; family Fabaceae; genus Glycine; species Glycine tomentella. Next base: position 188,991 of record PYAF01005004.1, read on the forward strand.
TAATCGATTAAAATAAATATGTAATTGATTAAACCATTCAAGAATAATTCTGGATTTTTCTAACGAGCAAAATAATCGATTATCCCGAGCTGTAATCGATTAAAATAGAAAGTCATAGTTTTACAAATTACACTGTGTAATCGATTAAAATATTTGGTAATTGATTAAAGCAGAAAACATATATTTTCAAAGTATATGTGTAATTGATTACAATCCTTGGTAATCGATTAAAATAGCAAAGTGATTTTTCTCAAATAGCCTAAGTAATCGATTACAATGTGTGGTAATCGACTATCACAGCAAGGCTTAAAAACATGATTAACTAAGTAATCGATTACAACCCTTAAGTAATCGATTAAATTCATTAACAAAGCAGTTTTGCTTTAAACAAGGATCAAATAATCGATTATTCCGATGAATAATTGATTACAATGTTCATAAAAGATTTTCCAGATAGCTTGAAGAACATATTAATTGATTATCACCATAAGTAATCGATTAAATCAATAAAACTAGCATTTCCCCAAAAAACTTTTTACTTAGATAAAAACCTTAACCAAATTATTAAAGCTTTGTTATTTTATTTAAAAACCATTTTGATTAATGAATGAATGAATGAATGCACACCAGATTAATCTTTCTCTTACACTTGAATCAATTACACCTTCAAGGCATCCAAGCATGTTGAAAGCTCAAAACCCATCTTGAATCATATTCTTCCATTCTTCATGATGCTCCCCCTATATCCAACAATCTCCCCCTTTTTGGCTTTGAACATGTCAAATTCTTGATTGATTAAGTGTTGAACTTGAAGTTAATTGAGGGAACCAATTTTTGAAAAACTTGAGCTTTGCAAACCTGCAAACAATTTCAACTCTTTGCCAAGAACAAGTGTTAAAGTATCTGTTGTTTGATCCATCATTCATTTACATTTATGTCTTACTTAATTGGTTAATTTTTAACACTTAGCTCCCCCTTAATTTGACAATCCATTCAGTTTAATATTTGGGCAAAAAATGTGCAGAAAATAGGGTAGAACAGAGTATACTGCAGAGCATGAACTAATAAAAGCTTAAAATACAAATTAAAATAAAAGCATGAAAACAGAAAAACATAAGAAACAGAAAAAATACAAATTCTAAAATGACTCAGACTCATCAAACATAAGAGTTGCTTCAATATCATCTAGCCTAGCCTTAATGCCTTCTAAAGATGAACTAGTTTCAACCCTAAAATCATGGTGCATAGTAATAAGGCCATCCATTTTCTGAAGCATGAGTGACTCGAACTGAGTGTAGATGGGTTGAGCAACATCTTCTTCTTCTTCAACAACATTTTCTTGAACACCAGCAGCAGCAGGATGTTCAGGCACTGGTTGTGGACCAGCCATCTGCCATCCTTGTGGTGTCTTCACCATTCCAAGCTTGTTGAGATGCTTGTCCTTGATGAGGCAGTTGCTAGAATTAGTGTGGTCCACTACTTCATTTGACACATCAATATGAAAAGTAGTCTATGAATCTGGACACAAGCACAATATAAGGAAATGGGTAGTTGGCAAGCCTTTTAGATTTTAACATAATTTCCTCAAGGATGAGAATCCAATTCATCTGAATTGAATTCTTCAGAACATACACTAGTTGTAGGTCTTCATCAGTTGTTTGGGCATGGTTTGTGGCTCTTGGTGTGAGGATATAGGTAATTATATAGTGCAAAAGCCTATCCTCATGGGTCATAGGTCCAGTACCTAGCCTAGTTTTCAATCTCATGTTGGGATCACTAAGCATTTCCCTATAAGTGTCAACCCTATTGTAGCCCTCAGGATTTTCATCAAACTTTCTTTCTCCTTCAAAGGAGATATATAATAACCTAGGCTTTTTATAAAACGGAGTAGAAGAAATAAGAATTTAAATTATAAAATTATGTCGCAAAAGCCTTAGGGACGAATTTAGCGATAGAATTAGCGACGGATCTGGTCCTGGCGCGGTTCTGCCAGTTGGCGCAATTAGCGCCAGAATGGTGCGGTTAGCGCCACAGATGATGGAAGTTGGCGCAATTAGCATCAGAATGGCGAGGTTAGCGCCATAAGTGCTCCAGAAAGTTTGTTTTTCACTGGAACTTGGCGCGGATAGCGCCATATATGGCGCGATTAGCGCGGGAATGTCGGCAGAACCAGTATTTAAAGGCCATTTTACGAGATTTTGGCCCAAAAAGCATGGTTTCTTCTTCCCCACGCCCCAAACCTCCATTGAAGCTTGCTCCAAGCTTTCTTGGACCTTATATACTAGCCTAAACACCTTTCTATGACCTTGGATTGTGAGAGAACCTTTGGGAAGCTTGAATCCTTCATCTTTTCTCTTAAAATTCCTTGTGTATAAGAGTTAGATTTCTCAAGAGAGAAAGTCCAGAGAACTTGAGAATAGTCGAGACTTAAGGTGGGAGACGGACATCAGAGCTCGGGGAAGCTGTCCTGAGATCTCCTGGGTCACCCTGAGGTAAGGAATTCAAGTTCTCTTGGGTCTCTATGATTTTGGGGTTTTCTGAGTTTTGTGACCCATGCTGAGATGGGGCTAGAATTAGCCCAGGGTCCAGTTGAGAAACTTGTTTAGGACGAGGAATAGATGAAGGAATAGCTTTCAGTTTTTGATTCTGATGATTTTGGATCTTGGCTCTGTGTGGCCTATGTGAC
>PYAF01005004.1:191776-211022 GCA_007407185.1 Glycine tomentella
TGTTATCTCACCCCGTGTGGGGTTATGTGGTTTCAGGTGAACCCTCTAGAAGAGAAGAGCAGTCTCAGGGCAAGAGGCCCATCAGAGACTAGACTGCTTGGCTGAGGAGCAGCATAGAGAGCATGAAGGCTCCATTTTGATTTGTTTTGTTATAGTTCTGTATACCCCTTCTGAGGGTTGATATTCTGTTGTAGCACCGAGTGTGGTGTGAAACTGAGATATATATATATATATATATATATATATATATTGTACAGAACTTTGATGAGTTGTATATGATACCTTCCCTGAGTATATATGTGTTGTATATTGTTGCTCTGCCTCAGATTTCTGTTACCTGTCTTATTTATACTGGATTTGAAAAACTGGATCAGCAGGGGCATGTTACATGAATTGTGTGTGTGTTAACTGATGAATTTTGTTATTCCATACATAATGTATCAAGAAAACGATCCTATGTTTTCGCTGACCTATTTAATTGATGTTTTATGTGTTAATATGATATTATTAATGATAACACGTCGGAGGCCTACGGGGTGTTACAAGATACCAGGAACTGACTCCCATACCTCATGGGTTATTTCCATGGGCACTCCATTGACTTGGGACCTCAGTATCCCATCCATGGATCCCTTGGCACATGTGTAGAACACCTTGACCAATTCAGGGTAAAAAGTTCCCTTTAACTCAACAAATTTCCTAAGACCCTGGTTTCTAAGAAGGTAGGAAATTGAAAGCCTTCCTTAATGAACCAATCAAGCTCTAGGTATTTAGGAGAACAGACTTGTTTGGTTGCATTAAACTGGAGATAGGTCATACGATCCTTCTCATTTGTGAACCAAAGGTTTAGCCTATTTGGAGGAGGGGGGTTTGAGGATTCACCAACCTTTCTCTTAGGGGTTCTGGCTCTCTTAGAAGTAGACATTCTAGACTGGGATTCTAAGAAGAGAAAAACAGAGGTTTAGAAAGAGAGAGGATAGAGATAGGTGTGATTTTGCCATGGAGCAAAGGTTCTATTTATATAAAATTTTAGGCTCCAAGCATTTGAAATTTGAATAAAATAGTTGTTGGAACGAATTTAAATCACTACAAACAATTTAAATTTGAATTAGGTGGGAGTTGGACAGTTTCAACTTCCAATAAATCTGTCAGATTTTGTAGTAACTCCACAAATAATCGATTATAATCCTTATGTAATCGATTATTTCATATGCAGAAACACAAACAACACTCACAGTAATCGATTAATCCGTCACGTAATCGATTATTTCATAAGCATTCAAAGGTAGAAGACAATGTGTAATCGATTATTTCATAATTTAATCGATTATCACAAAGTTTTGAATTTTAGAAACACAATTTAGCTTGTGTAATCGATTAACCCGACATGTAATCGATTATTCCAGAAGGTATTGATTTTTGAAAATTTTGATTTTCAACATTTTAATCGATTACCATTCACTGTAATCGATTATTCCAGTGAACATTTTCATTGAAAAACAAGTTTTGGTCATTGTAATCGATTAATCCGATAAGTAATCGATTATCACAGAAGAGACCAATTTTTCAAAAATGACAAATAATCGATTATATTGTTAGTGTAATCGATTACATAAGCTCAATTTTCATTCAGAATGGGGATTTTAATCGATTAATCTGATAATTAATCGATTATTACAGAGCATTTATCAGAAATAGCAAAACTTATGTAGCGTGACATGAAATTTCTAAGTTTTTGTGATGAAGGATTCAATATTCAAGGTATTTCACTTGAAAAGGCATTCAACATGGTATCAACGCATTCGAGCTAAGAGAGATTAGATTCATCCAAGATTCCTAACATATTTCTAAGAGCATAGAATCTATCTCTAGCTAATGGTTTAGTAAAGATATCAACCAATTGATTATTAGTATCAATGAAATCAATTTTGATATTACCTCTTTGAACATGATCTTTGAGAAAATGATGCCTTATCTTAATTTGCTTGGTCCTTGAGTGCATTATTGGATTCTTTGAGATGTTAATAGCACTTGTGTTGTCAAATAGCAAAGGTATTTCTTTCAGTTCAACTCCAAAATCTTGCAATTGTTGCTTCAACCATAGACTCTTTGCACAGTAACTTCTAGCTGAGATATATTCAGCTTTAGCAGTTGACAAAGCAACATAAAATTGTTTCTTGCAATGCCATGAGATAAATGAACTTCCAAGAAGATGAGAAATGCCACTAGTGCTTTTTCTATCTAACTTGCATCCTGCAAAGTCAGAATCAGAATAACCAATAATATTAATTGAAGCACTTTTGGGATACCAAAGACCAACTTTTGGTGTAGTCTTGAGATATTTGAGGATCCTTTTGACTGCTGTAAGATGAGACTCTTTGGGATTTGCTTGATATCTTGTACACAAGCAAACACTAAGCATTATATCTAGTCTACTAGCTGTCAAATATAACAATGATCCAATCATTCCTCTGAATTTTGAATCATCAACCTTCTTTCCACTTTCATCTGAATCAAGATAGGTTGAGGTTGTCATAGGAGTTGCAACATCTTTACTTTTCTCCATTTCAAACTTTTTGATCACTTCAAGGCAGTATTTTGATTGATTGAGAAATGTTCCATTCTTCATTTGCTTTACTTGAAGTCCAAGAAAGAATGTTAATTATCCCATCATTGACTTTTCAAATTCCTTTTGCATAGTTGCAGAGAATTCCTTGCAAAGCAAATGGTTAGTTAAACCAAAGATTATATCATTAACATAAACTTGAACCAATAAGATATCATTCTTATGCCTTTTGATGAACAAGATTTTGTCAACATGGCCCCTTGTGAAAGATTGTTCAAGCAGAAACTTGCCTAGTCTTTCATACCAAGATCTAGGAGCTTGCTTTAAACCATAAAGGGCCTTTTTAGGTTTAAAAACATAGTTAGGATGTTTAAAATCAGTAAAACCAGGAGGTTGTTCAACATATATATCCTCCTCAATGTATCCATTTAAAAAGACACTTTTAACATCCATTTGAAAGAGTTTAAAAACCATTAAACATGCATAAGCAAGCAATAATCTGATGGCTTCCAATCTTGCAACTGGAGCATAAGTTTTATCATAGTCTATGCCTTCTTCTTGATTGTAACCTTTAGCAACAAATCTAGCTTTGTTTCTAACTATGATTCCACTTTCATCAAGTTTATTTCTAAAAACCCATTTTGTACCAGTAGGTTTGAGAGAGGATGGTCTAGGAACAAGTCCCCAAACTTCATTTCTCTTAAACTGATTTAACTCATCATGCATGGCATGCATCCAATGTTCATCATGTAAGGCTTGATGAATATTCTTAGGTTCAATTTGAGAAGCAAAAGCCATATTACAACATAGATTTCTTAATGAAGATCTAGTAGATACTCCCTTTGAAACTTAACCTATGATGTTGTTAAGTGAGAGATCTCTTGTTGTCCTCCAATCTTTTGGCTCTTTAACAGGGGTTGATGGTTTTATTCAACACTTGGTTCTTCTTTTTCTTTAATTAAGGAATCATTAAGCCGAATAAATTCTTCCATTGGTTCTGCATCTACATCACACTTCTTTTCCTCTTTAGAGGGATTAGACTCATCACAAATCACATGTACAGATTCTTCCATGCACATTGTTGTTTTGTTGAAAACTCTATAAGCTTTACTATGTAATGAATATCGAAGGAAAATTGCTTCATCAGCCTTAGCATCAAATTTTCCAAGTGATTCTTTCCCATTATTTAATACAAAACACTTGCAGCCAAAAGCTCTCAAATGAGAAATGTTGGGTTTTCTACCTTTGTATAGCTAATAAGGAGTTTTCTTTAAAATAGGCCTTATAAGTAATCTATTCAAAGTGTAGCATACTGTACTCACAACATCATCCTAAAAATATTTTGGCAAATTTGTCTCATTAAGAAAAGTTCTAGCTCCTTCTTCAAGAGATCTATTTTTCCTCTCCACAACACCATTTTGTTGAGGTATTCTTGGAGCTGAAAAATTGTGGTTAATTCCATTTTCTTCACAGAATTTTTCAAAATGTTCATTTTGGAATTCTCCACCATGATCACTTCTTATTGAGATAATTTTGCTGCCCTTTTCATTTTGTGCAAGCTTGGCCATTTTTCTAATAGCAAGGAAAGCATCACTTTTGGATTTCAAAAATAGAGTCCAAGTGAATCTAGAGTAATCATCTACAATGACAAGTCCACAATAATTGCCACCTAAACTCATAGTTCTAGAAGGACCAAACAAATCAATGTGTAGTAATTCAAGTGGTCTAGAGGTGGAAACAATGTTTTTACTTTGAAAAGAACTTTTAGTTTGTTTCCCCTTTTGACAAGCATCACAAAGTTTGTTCATATGATGCATGTTTATGTGACTTGCCCTTCTATGCCATAGCCAAGATTCATCAATCTTGCTTATTAGACAAGAAGTGTTGTGAAAGAATGCATGATCAATTGAAAGTAAGTAAATGTTACCTTTCCTTTTACCTATATGAATCACTTCACCACTTTTCCCATCACAAATCATGTAGCAATTCTCATTGAATGAGACTTTGAATCCTTTGTCACAAAGTTGGCTTATGCTTAAGAGATTGTGCTTCAAACCTTCTACATAAAGAACATTTTTTTATCTTTGTTTTGAAGCTATCTCCAATGTTGTCTTCTCCAATGATCTTTCCTTTATTATTATCCCCATAAGTGACATATCCTCCATCTTTAAGAGTTAGATTTGTAAGCATAGACATGTCTCCTATCATATGTCTAGAGCATCCACTGTCAAGGTACTATATTGAGGATCTAGCTCTTAGACATACCTCATCTCCAACACATGATAGGTCATCATCATCTTCATTGATAGTGGATGTGAGACACATGTTAGCTTCTTCATTTCAGTTGAAGATTCTGAGGTTGTTGACTCATTATCTTCCCAAGCTATGTAGGCTCTTTTAGATTTCCCTTCCTTCCTCATCTTGTTGTCCCCTAGTTGCTTTTTCAAGTAGATTGAACATTCATATTTGATGTGGCCAGGTTTACCGCATTCAAAGTAAGTAAAATTGCTATCAATCTTCTTGTTGCTGTTGTTGTTCTTTGTAAACCTTTTGTTCTTGTTTTTCCTCAAGAACTTGCTGAACTTCCTGACAACTAAGTTCATGTTGTCCTCTTCATCCTCATCACTTGATACTTCATCTTTTTTAGCTTTTGAAGTTGCAGCTTTTAGTGCAATGCTTTTGCTTTTTCTTTTCTGCATCTTCAGCACAAGTTAGTTGAGACATTTCAAGCTCATATTCAAGTAGCTTACCAAATAGTGCAGCCATAGACATCTTTGATAGATCTTTGGATTCCTTGATTGCTATCACCTTTGGTTGCCAAGGCCTTGTTAGACACTTTAAGATCTTGATGTTTAATTCTTCATTATCAAAGATCTTCCCAAGACTCAATAGATGATTGACAATATGAGTGAATCTTGTCTGCAGTTGAGAAATGCTTTCATTGGTGTTCATCTTGAACATCTCATACTCATGGATCAATGCATGCTTCCTTGATCTTCTAACTTCTTCAGTTCCTTCATGAGTAATCTCCAACATCTCCCACATTTCTTTAGCACTTGTGCATCTCACTGTTCTAAAAAACTCATCAGAAGAAAGTGCAGAGGTGATCATATTTTTAGCTTTAAAATCATACTGGACAACCTTTTGTTCAACATCTGTCATCTCATCCCATTCTTTGGGAATCAATTCATTGGCAACAATTTTCTTTGGAATAAAGGGACCATTTTCTATAACATTCCAAGCACCTGGGTCATTTGATTGAATAAAGATTTTCATTCTATTTTTCCAAAAACTAAAGTGTTCCCCTTCAAACATAGGAGCTCTGTTTAGAGAAGCACCTTCTTTGAAGGTTATTTGTGAGGTATTCATTTTTCTTTTTGAAGAAAAACTAGTGATCTTGAATAACTCTCAAGAACCAACTCTGATACCAATTGAAAATAATAGGAATACTTTACAATAACTCAGAGGGGGGTGAATTGGTTAAAGCCTTGGTATTTTAAAATCAAATCAAATCAGAGTTTCAGGATCTTTATCACTTTCAAAACCAAGATATCTTTTTACTCTATCAAATGTCTCAGCACCAAGAAAACAATAGATCAAAACAGAACTTGTTGAACAATGAATATGAATCAAAGAATCAAAGATTAATGAATAAGATGAGAATAGAGATATAGAATCAACACACAAGCAATTTATACTGGTTCACTTCACAACTTGAAGCTACATCCAGTTTCTTCTAATCAACACTAGATTAGAGTTCCACTATTATAAAATTTCTGTTCTTACATGCAATTACAACATCTCCCCTTTATCAACCTTAGATAAAGATAAGAAATCTAAAACACTATTAGATTCTAAGAGACAAGAAGCAGAGAACACTACTCTGTTCTTTACACTAGAGAACCCTTCTCTAGATACAAGCAAGAACCCACTTTACAATAACAATCTTACACAGAAATTCAGAACGAATTTTACACCTAACAATTAAGGAGAGAGATAACCTGATGATCCAATGAATGAATGCAAATGAATTACCAAATCAGGTTGAGAAGAAATCAAACTCAGAACATACTTCTCCTTAATCTTGAAAAGAATCTTGCTCAAGAATCATTCAAAGACCCATTGATGTTTTGAATGAAGCAAGAAGTAAAAACACTTAGAAATCACTTAGGAATTGCTTAAGAGGCTTGTGTATACTCAGAAATATGAATGATCAAGTTATGAAATAAGCTCAGCCTTCATTCCTATTTATAATAAAATTTGTAACTAACTGTAATCGATTAAATGCGCCTAATAATCGATTATTATTCCTATGTAATCGATTAAAATAACCATGTAATCGATTAAACCGTTCAAGAATAATTTTGGGATTTTCTAACGAGCAAAATAATCGATTATCCTGAGCTGTAATCAATTAAAACAGAAGTCTCAGGATAATCGATTATCCCGAGCTATAATCGATTACAATCCTTGGTAATCGATTAAAACAACAAAGTGATTTTTCTCAAATAGCCTAAGTAATCGATTACAATGTGTGGTAATTGACTATCACAGCAAGGCTTAAAAACATGATCAACTAAGTAATCCATTACAACCCTTAAGTAATCGATTAAATTCATTAACAAAGCAGTTTTGCTTTAAACAAGGATCAAATAATCGATTATTCTGATGAGTAATCGATTACAATGTTCATAAAAGATTTTCCTGATAGCTCAAAGAACATATTAATAGATTATAACCATAAGTAATCGATTAAATCAGTAAAACTAGCATTTTTCCAAAAAACTTTTCACTTAGATAAAAACCTTAACCAAATTATTAAAGCTTTGTTATTTTATTTGAAAACCATTTAGATTAATGAATGAATGAATGAATGAATGAATGAATGCAAACCATGGATCACCAGATTAACCTTTCTCTTACACCTGAATCAATTACACCTTCAAGGCATCCAAGCATGTTGAAAGCTCAAAACCAATCTTGAATCATATTCTTCCATTCTTCATGATGCTCCCCTATATCCAACAGTGGAGGCCAAGGAGGGTGATCTATTGATGGTAAAGAGAATGTTGAGCAATTTTTGCCTAGAAAAATAGGAGACTTAAAGAGAAAATATTTTTCACACAAGGTGTTTAGTTGAAAAGAAAGTGTGCTCACTTATCATTGATGGTGGGAGCTGCACCAATGCGGCTAGTACAAGGCTTGTTGAGAAATTACACTTGCCAACCACAAAGCATCCAAAGCCATGCAAGCTACAATGACTTAGTGAAAGTGGAGAAGTGGTGGTAAATTCTCAAGTGCTCATTTCTTTTTCTATTAATGCTTATAATGATAAGGTTCTTTGTGAAATTATACCTATGGAGGTTGGTCATATCCTTCTTGGTAGGCCATGACAATATGATAGAAAAGTGATACACAATGGCATGGAGAACACTTTTGAGTTTGAGCACTTAGGCAAGAAAATTATTTTGAGGCCTTTGACTCCTAGACAAATGTGTGAGGATCAAGTGAGGATGAAAGAAAAGAGAATTCAAGAGTTGAAAAAAAAAATACTGCACTTGATGTCACAAAAAGAGGCAAAAATAGTGACTTACCTAAGAGAAACACTAGTGAGAAGAAAATAAAAGTGAAAGAAAATGAGAGCAAAAAAATTCATGAGATTAACGAGAGTTTATTCTTGAGAGGAAAAGATGTCAAGAGAGTGTTATTAGCAAGACAACCTCTTCATTATATGGTTTGTAACTCTCTTTGTTTACATGTTGAAAAGGAAAAGAGACTATGTGTTCCTAAAAGTCTTTTGAAAGAACTCTTCATTAGAGAAGCTAGTGAGAACAATTCAAAGGGACACTTTGGTGATGGAGGTCCAAGACAAACCAAAGGTCTAGAAGGAGAGCTTGAAGCACTTCCTTTGGTGAGCTTCAAGGGACCAATGACAAGAGCTAGGACTCAAGCTCTTCAAGACCATATTCAAGCTAACTTGGACAAGCATGAAGTTGCACACCATATCAAGGATGATAAGAGATGGATTTTGATGTCTCAAATTCAATATAATCCAACAAATTCCAGCACTTGTTAGAAGAAATTCAATAAAACAATTGTAAATAGGTTACTGTTTTAATCGATTATTTTGACCCTTGTAATCGATTACAACATTTTGTGTTGCAAATAGGAATAAGCCCTTTCTGTGTTAATTGATTATTTTGGCCTTGTAATCGATTACGACATTCTTTTGTTGCAATCAAGAATAAGTCCTTACTGCTTTAATCGATTAAATGGCTAGTGTAATCGATTATTTCAGTTCTGAACTGATTTAATCGATTACCATGTCGAATTAATCGATTAAACCAGTTTTAAAACTACTCTGCACATGTTTGGGAAGCCAAAGGTCACTTATTGAAAGCTTGCACTTCAAGCTTCATTTAGGCTTCATTTCAATTTGTATTTTCTTACAATTCAGTGACATTTAGCTTGTATTTTCATGGCGTATATAAAGTGCCAAAATTGAATGTAACTAACTTTTGGTTTATCAATACAATTTCTGAAAATTGTTGTGAGTTTCTCTCTTGTTCTTGTTCAAGAACTTCTGAGTCTTATCAATGGCTTCCCAATGCTACTGTGGTGATTCTTCCTAGGCTTATTGGAAATCCTTTTCCATGGTGCCATCCATTGTCTTCACCTTCATCCCTATCCTTCTTCCATCTTCCATTTTCTACAATTTAAACTTATGAAACAACCCCAATTCAATGAGTACTGGAGCTTATGAGTTCTTGAGGTCTGCTTGAAGCTTGGGTTCTATTGCAAGGTAGATTTGGGAAAACTTAATGGTTATGGGTTCAGCTGTATCTCATCATTTGGTGTGGGTGAAACTTTGGCTATTTTACATAAACATTTCTTTTGGCCAAAAATGAGGCATAATTTGCATAAGCTTGCATCTCAATGTATTAATTGTCATAAAGCTAAATCTAGATTAATGCCTCATGGTTTCCATACACCTTTGCCTATTCCTAACTCCCCCTGGGTTGACATTTCTATGGATTTTGTGCTTGGTCTTCCAAGATCCAAGAGTGGAAAGGATTCTATATTTGTTGTTGTTGATAGGATCTCAAAGATGGCACACTTTATTTCTTGTCACAAGGGCAATTTGAGGAATTGGTGAGAGTGTCTACCTTAAACTGAGTTTGCTTACAATAGAGTAGTTCACAAGACTACTTCCTTGTCTCCTTTTGAAATTCTTGAAGCACTTCCTTTGGTGAGATTTAAAGGACCAATGAAAAGAGCTAGGACTCAAGCACTTCAAGACCACATCTAAGCTAACTTGGACAAGCATGAAGAAGCACACCAATTCAAGGATGACAAGGGCTGGATTTTGATGTCTCAAGTCCAATTTAATTCAATAAATTCCAGCACTTGTTACTGGCAAAATTAGTTGTAATGAAAGGCTTTTAGTGCATTAGTGTAACGCTTTGTAAGTGAACTTGTGTGTGAATTGTTGGCTGCACTTAGAGGCTGAAAAACTGCACCTTAAGCCTTAAAATACTGCACCTTTACACGAATTAGGATAGCCAAGGTTACCTTAGGGAAGCTTGCATTACAAGCCACATTTAGCTTGCAGTTAGCTTCTTAGATTGCACTTAATTTCATTAGTGTTTCATGTGCATTTAGCTTGACTTTCGTGCTTATATAAACCTGTCCAAAAATTGTTGTAACAACTTTAGTTCATTGAATATAATTCTGAAAATTGTTGTGAGAGTTTCTCTCAAGTTCTTGCGCAAGAACCTCTTGCTTCTTATCAATGGCTTCATGCTATTGTGACGATTCTTCCTAGGCTTATTTGAAAGCTTTTCCATGGTGCCATCCACCTTCATCCCTAACCTTTCTTCCACCTTCCATTGCTGAAAATAAAAGATTACAAACAACCCCATATCCCAACGTGAAAGCTGGACATATTTGTGTTATTGAGAAAAGCTTAAAGTTTGGGTTTCATTGCAAGGTAAATTTGGGAAATTCATGGCTAATGGTTTAAGCCATACATCAAATTGGCCCAAGCTTATTTTTGACAAAATTGTGGTTCTCTTCCTTAGCTTTCCACTTATAATTCATTTGCTTTATTTGGAGTTCTGTAGAATCCTATAAGTCTTGCATAAGGAAGATAAGTCAAGTAAGCACAAAATCCAAAAATAAGCAACAATTATCAATTAAGCCCCATTATTTGTCTAAGACACAAAATGAGTTATGGTGAGAAAATAAAAGTCAAAGAGAAGTCAAATAAGATAAGAAGAATAGGAAAGTACTAAACTAAAAATGCTCAATTATGGCATCCTAACACCGGAAGTCTTTATCATGTCACTACTACATAAAAGAACTTTAACATCGATTCTGGAGGAGTTTCAACATTGATTCTAGAACTAATGTTGAAAAGGTCGTCATTGAAAGTAGGCACTTTCAACATCGGTTTCAAAAATTGATGTTAAAAACCGATGAAGAAATGTGGTAGGAATTGTGTACGTTGTAGCACTTTCTACATCAATTGTGAAAAAAACGATGTGAAAGTAGTATACAAAATCAATTTTTGGTAGAACCGATGTTGAACGTGTTTACCACATCATTTTTTACCAAAACCGATGTAGAAAGTGTCTTTACAACATCGATTTTAGCCAAAACCAATGAGAGGGTAGGACCTTCCACTGTTCCTCTGGACGAAGAGCCTATTCTTGTCACTACAATTCTTCCCTCTTCCCCTTCGATGGCTACGGGAAGGAGTGACGGTGGTGAAGTTAGGGTTTCACCTTGCAACAGGCTTCGACATAGTGTCGGAGAGCCCTCGTTTCCACCCTTAGTTGCTGGTTACGAATGGGTGAGGGATGATGTCTTGCAGTACTACTCCTTGATAACATCCTTCGTGGGCGTCGAGGCTCTGTAGCACCAACTAAAGTTGGCCAAACCGAGCGACTCCCGCAAGATGACTGTTTAGGCTTGCAAGGAGGACAAGTTTTCATTCTTGCATGATGCGCCAAGCTATCCACCCTTCTTTTATGCTTACTGTTGCATGTTCGAGGTCCTAAACTTGACCCTTCCGCTGAACACCTTCCAATGTGCCCTGCTGAGGCGTTTGAATGTAACACCCTCCCAACTTCATCTTAACAATTGGGCAATGGTAAGGGCCTTTGAGGTCTTGTGTCCATTCTTCAATATCTGACCTAGCATCCTCGTGTTCCTTCACTTCTTTCAAATGACGGTGACCGAAAAGATTGGTTAGGTGTCATTAAACAGCGTGTCCAAGAAGATGTTCGAGTTTGATTCGAACATGTTTAGCAGATTCAAGGACCATTTCTTCAAGATCAAGGCAACCAACATATTTGTTGATGGTTAGGTTTCCACCCTAATATAACCCCCAACCTCTTCTTCAAATTTCCTTTCACCTTCAAAGGAAATTCCAGCAACAGCTTCCCAGACTTCAGGAGTAATTTCCATGGCTACTCCATTAACTTGGGATAGAAGGGACCTATCCATAAAGCCCTTAGCACAGGTGTAGAACACCTTTACCAATTCAGGGTAAAAGGTACCCTTCATCTCAACAAACTTTCTCAATCCTTGAGTTTCGAGAAAAGGAGGGAATTGAAAAACCTTCTCTAATGAACCAGTCAAGTTCAAGGTGGTTGGGAGGACAGACTAATTTGGTGGCATTGAACTGAAGATAGGTCATTTTGTCTCTCTCAGTAGGAAACTAATGGTCTAACCTATTGACAGCAGGGTTAGAGGTTTCAGCAGCCGAATCTTGGAAGTTTTGACTCTCTTAGATGTGGACGTGGCTAATGGATGATGAGAGACTATCTAGACAGAGTTTCTAAACTTAGAGGGAAGAAGAAGACAATAGTGCTTAAGAAAGAAGATGAGGATGGTGTGATTTCTTCCTTCAATAAAGGTTGTATTTATAGAAGATTTTGGGCTTCAAAGTTCAAAATTGAAATGAGGAACAATTAATTTGAATTAACCCACTAACATTAAAGCACAAAAGATTCAAATTTGAATTAGGTGGCAGTTGGGCAGTTACAATTTCCAAGAAAATCTGACAGATTCTACAGTAACTCCATGAATAATCGATTATATGCTTATGTAATCGATTAATTCGTAAGCAAAATCAGTTTCTGCAGAAGCTGTAATTGATTAATTCGTTAAGTAATCAATTATTTTAGTGAAATTCAGTTAAGGAAGATGAAGTGTAATCGATTCTTCCCATATGTAATCGATTATTACAGTGAGATTTGAAATATAAAATCAATTTGAAGCTTGTGTAATCGATTAATTCGAGTCGTAATCGATTATTCCAGAAAGATTTGAATTTTTGAAATAGATTCTAAAACAATTTAAGTGATTACCATTTACCGTAATCGATTATTCTAGTGAATTTAAATTTTGTAATAGGATTTTTATGTTGTGTAATCGATTAATCCATGGCATAATCGATTATTACAAAGAAATTCATTTTCTGGAATTATTTTTCTATGAAGAATAATCTATTATTCTGCTTGTGTAATCGATTACAGAAGCACAAATTTTATTCTAAGCTATGTTTCAAGTTCATTTAATCGATTAATTCGTGCTCTAATCGATTATTACAGTGAAAATATCATAATGAACAGTGTTTTCTGAAGCACAACTTGGAATTTTGGAGGCACATGTGATGATTGATTAAGTAAGAAGCTATTTCACATAGATAAGCACATAACAATCATGCTAGTAAAGATTAGATTCATCCAGAATACCTAGCATGTTTCTAAGAGTATAGAATCTATCTCTAGCCAAAGGTTTAGTGAATATATAAGCCAATTGATTGTGAGTATCAATGAAGTAAATTTTGATATTACCGTTTTGGATGTGATCTATAAGGAAATGATGCGTTATCTCAATGTGTTAGGTCCTTGAGTGCATTATTGGATTCTAGGAAATGTTGATAGCACTTGTGTTGTCACATAGTAGAGGTATTTCTTTTAATTCTACACCAAAATCTTGTAATTGTTGCTTTAGCCATAGGCTTTGAGCACAACAACTTCCAGTAGAGATGTATTCAGCTTCAGTTGTTGATAAAGCAACACAAGATTGTTTCTTGCAATGCCATGAGATCAATGAACTTCCTAGTAGATGACAAGTTCCACTAGTGCTTTTCCTATCCAACTTGCACCTTGCATAGTCAGAATCAGAATAACCAACTAAATTAATTGATGCACCTTTAGGATACCAAAGACCAACTTTTGGTGTTGACTTGAGATATTTGAGGATTCTTTTGATTGTAGTGAGGTGTGATTCTTTAGGATTTTCTTGATATCTTGCACAGAAGCATACACTCAGCATAATATCTGGTCTACTAGTTGTCAAATACAATAAGGATCTAATCATTCCTCTAAATTTTGACTCATTAACCTTCTTTCCTTTTTCATCTGAATCAAGATAGGTTGATGTTGCCATTGGAGTTGCAACATCTTTGCTTTTCTCCATTTCAAACTTTTTGATCACTTCAAGGCAATACTTGGCTTGATTTAGAAATGTCCCATTCTTCATTTGCTTCACTTGAAGTCCAAGAAAAAATGTTAATTCTCCCATCATTGACATTTCAAACTCATTCTGCATAGAGATAGAAAATTCTTTGCACAACAATTGATTAGTTGAACCAAAAATTATATCATCAACATATACTTGAACCAATAAGATATCATTGCTTTGCCTTTTGATGAACAAAGTTTTATCAACATGTCCTCTTGTGAAGGATTTTTCAAGCAGAAATTTGCTTAATCTTTCATACCAAGATCTTGGAACTTGTTTTAAACCATAAAGAGCTTTCTTTATTTTAAAAACATGGTTTGGATATTTAAAATCTACAAAACCAGGAGGTTGCTCCACATAGATCTCTTCCTCAATATATCCATTTAAAAAAGCACTTTTAACATCCATTTGAAAAAGTTTAAAATCCATTAAACATGCATATGCAAGTAATAATCTAATGGCTTCCAATCTTGCAACTGGTGCAAAGGTTTCCTCATAGTCAAAACCTTCCTCTTAGTTGTAACCTTTTGCAACCAATCTAGCTTTGTTTCTGACTATGATTCCACTCTCATCAAGTTTGTTTCTAAAAATCCATTTAGTGCCAATAGGTTTAAGAGAAGAAGGTCTAGGAAAAAGTTCTCAAACTTCATTTCTCTTAAATTGATTCAATTCATCATGCATGGCATGCATCCAATGTTCATTAATTAAGGCTTGATTAATGTTCTTAGGTTCTATTTGTGAAACAAAAGCCATATTACAACAGAGATTTTTTTAATGATGATCTAGTAGATACTCCCTTTGAAACTTCACCAATGATATTGTCAAGGGAGAGATCTCTTGTAGTTCTCCAATCTTTTGGCTCTTGTACTGGTGTTGATTGTTTTGCTTCAGCACTTGGTTCTTTGTTTTCTTTATCCATTGAATCATTAAGCTGGATGAACTCCTCCAAAGGACCTGCATCTATATCACATTTCTTTTCCTCCTTGGAGGGATTAGATTCATCACAAATAACATGTACAAATTCTTCCATGCACAGGGTCCTTTTATTGAAAACTCTATATGCTTTGTTGTGTAATGAATATCCAAGAAAAATGACTTAATTAGCTTTAGCATCAAATTTTTCAAGTGATTCTTTACCATTATTTAAAACAACACACTTGCAGCCAAATACTCTCAAATGAGAAATGTTTGGTTTTCTACCTTTGTATAGTTCATAAGGAGTTTTCTTCAAAATAGGCCTTATTAGTAATCTATTCAAAGTGTAGCAAACTGTACTTACAGCATCAGCCCAAAAATGTTTAGGCAAATTTGTCTCATTAAGAAGAGTTCTTGCACCTTCTTCAAGAGATCTATTTTTCCTCTCCACAACACCATTTTGTTGGGGTGTTCTTGGGGCTGAAAAATTGTGGTTAATTCCATTTTCTTCATAGAATTTTTCAAATTGTTTATTTTGGAATTCTCCACCATGATCACTTCTTATTGAGATAATTTTGCTTCCCTTTTCATTTTGAGCAAGTTTCGCCAATTTTTTAAAAGCATTGAAAGCATCACTCTTGGATTTCAAAAGCAAAGGCCATGTGAATCTAGAGTAATCATCTACAATGACAAGCCCATAGTAATTACCTCCTAAACTCATAGTTCTAGAAGGACCAAACAAATCTATGTGAAGTAATTCAAGGGGTCTTGAAGTATAAACAACATTTTTACTTTGAAAAGAATTTTTTGTTTGTTTCCCCTTTTGACAAGCATCACATAATTTGTCTTTCTCAAACTTGAGTTTGGATAAGCCAATGACTAAATCCTTTTCAATCAGCTTGTTCATATGATGCATGTTAATGTGACTTGCCCTTCTATGCCATAGCCAAGATTCATCTATTTTACTTATTAGGCAAGAAGTGTTGTGAAAGAATGCATGATCTATGGAGAGTAAATAAATATTACATTTTCTCTTACCTATATGAATCACCTCACCAGTTTGTCCATCATATATCATGCAGCAACTATCATTAAATGACACTTTGAACCCTTTATCACAAAGTTGGCTTATGCTTAGGAGATTGTGTTTAAACATTCCACATAAAGAACATTTCTGATCATGGTTTTGAAGCTGTCTCCTATGCTTCCTTCTCCAATTATCTTCCCTTTTTTGTTGTCTCCATATGTGACAAATCCACCATCTTTAAGAGTCAAATTTTTTAGCATTGTCATGTCACCAGTCATATGTCTAGAGCATCCACTGTCATGATATCATAATGAAGATCTTGCTTTTAGACATACCTGCAAAATTCAAATCAATTTATAGAGGAAGGTACTTAATTGAGATTGGGTCCATAGGGATTAGCTAATTTCTTCTTCTTTTGCACCCAAATACATTCTCCATTAGGCACATAGAATCTCCTAACATAGCATTTATAAGATGTATGTTCTTTCATCATACAATAGATGCATGTTACAGATTTTGATGAATTCCTTAAGTAAGCATTTTGATTGATCTTTGAGTTATTGAAATTCTTTTGATTTTTCTGTTTTGGTGGTACAAATATAGTTTTGGCAAAAGACTTTGAGCCTTGTTTGTAACCCAAACCAGAAGTATCTCCAGCATATTTCTGTACACTCAACATTTCAGCTAAGTTGCATTTACCATTATAAAGCTTTCTCAAAAGATCAATCAAATCACTATTCTTAGATAAGAGTAGCATGTATTTTTCTCCTTGACTTCTTTTGTAATCATCAAAATCCTTTTGCAACATATTGTATTTGTCAACATTAGATGAAGAAGAAGCACATACACATCCATTCATTTTGTAACTTGAAACAAGTTTTTCATTTTCTTCTTTCAAGTTACAAATTTCAGTTTGCAATTATGTAATTTTTTCAACATGCCATCTAAGATATCCTTTTAGCTTATTATTGGATTTTTCAAGCTTTTAGGCCTCTTCATGCATTTCTTGAAAAGCATCAATAACTTGATCAAGTTCAGAACTTACCTTAGTTCCAGCAATTGAGAGATCATCATCTTCATTAATTGTGGAAGCGAGACACATATTTGCTTCTTCATTTTCAGTAGATGATTCAGAATTTGTTGACTCATTATCTTCCCAAGCTATATAGGCTCTCTTAGGCTTTCCTTCTTTCTTTATCTTGTTTTCACCTTGTTGCTTTTTTCAAAAAAATAGAGCATTCAGATTTAATGAGGCCAGGCTTTCCACATTCAAAGCAAGTGAAGTTGTTGTCACTCCTTTTGTTGTTGTTGTTGTTGTAACGCCTCTCTTTACTTTCTTGTGCTTGATTGATTTTAATTAAAATTTCGTGTCCACTTGGCATTAAAATTAGATTAGTATAAATTTTTCACGAAAATTTATTTCGCTTTGCTTGCTGATTTTATGTTTCGTAAGTAACGTAAATGATTGTCCTTACCACGATTTATTTATAATGGGAAGTATAGTTAAATATAACAGTCCGTGTACAGTCATCCAAAATAGAATACAGACCACTAACAACATAGTTCCATCCGAATTACATAGCTCCAAAAAGCAGCAACTTCAAAAGACATCATCCATACATCAAGTCAAAACACAGCATATAATTCATCCAAGCTTCTCCATATCCCAGCTTTCACTGTTCCTCTGCTCGCCCAATTAAATTGGGGTCATCACAGGTGTCAACCACCGACACAACTCGGGTAAGTATTTTAATAAACAGAATTAGATAATTGACAGAAATAGAGCAATATATTAAATACATAACTTATTTAACATAAACAACGGATACATAGAAACATAGAATAACATTTATAAACAGAGATACATGATAAATGATGCATGCTTTCTTTGTTACATGATGCATGACTGAGATCTCAGAGGCCTAATAAAAGGTACCAAAATCAATATAGTTTCACCCACTCCAGTGAAACTAGTCCCACCCAGTGAGACAGTCCCACCCACTCCAGTGAGACCTCCCTCCACTCCGAGGGAATAAAAAGGTACCATAAAACAGTTCCACCCACTCCAGTGGAACAGTCCCACCCACTCCAGTGGAACAGTCCCACCCACTCCAGTGAGACCTCCCTCCGCTCTGAGGGGATAAATGCAAATGATGTATGTAATGACTGGTTTTTATTTTTATTTACTTCTTTTATCATTTATTTCAATTTTCATATCAACTAATTCCACCCACTCCAGTGGAATACATATCAGATAGTCCCACCCACTCCAGTGGAACACAAAGTAACCAGCAGTTCACTCTTAAATCATTTTTTGTTACAAAATCTCAACAAAGCTCAACATCAAGTAAATATCATACAACCACTTCAATTTATACAGCTACATCAATACGATACAGCAACTTATTTAAATACAGCAATCCAATAACACATACAGCAACTAAATACATTACAGCAACTAAATAAAATACGTTACAGCAATTAAATACAATACGGCAATTTATATAAAGTATGATACAGCAACTAAATCGAATGTATTACAGTAATCATAATAAACATACAGCCATATTAAAACAATATACAGCACCCTAATAATATACAGCCTAATTAAATTACAGCAATATAAAATACCATACAACAATATGACTACATACAGCATACAGCAAAATAAATTAACATACAACAACCATTAAGTTATAGAATTAATTTTACAGCAACTAAATAAATTATAACAACAGCATTTAATTAATTTACAGCCATATACAACAATATAAAATATTATACAGAATCATTATACAGCACCTACAGCAACCTCAATTAATAAATACAGTAACCAAAGTGAAGCAGTATAATCCATACAGCTTTATTAAATCATTTGACAGCAACTAAAAAATAACCTACAGCAATATTTAATTACAGCAATACCCAAATACAAAATTAATTAACATACAGCAATCGTTTGAATTTATAATACAGCCAAGAAATAAAATATACAGCAACTACCAAACTAAGGAATAAAATATACAGCAGCCACCAAAAATATACAGCAACCACATATACAGTAAAATAAAAACATACAGTTACGCTAAATCCAGGACTCATCAAATAATTAATTTACAAAAGCCACAAAATAGAATTAATCATTTTAGTTCATTTAGGATTTTTATCAAACACATGGCATGCTTACTTTAAGTTCTATT
>PYAF01005004.1:211122-223733 GCA_007407185.1 Glycine tomentella
CCAATCAACCATGAGCAAACCAAACTAGGAGGTGCGCTCTACTCCTAGGGAGGTCCATATATATCTAACTGGCCAGAAGATCTAAATAATAGGCTTCATACATGTCTCAAGCACAGATACAAGCATATATCATCATGAGTATGCAACAACCAATAATGCATGTATCATGAATGTAACCACTACTCCCTCGGAGTATGGTGGAGCACAAGCAAGTGGGAAACATCCCCAAGGGTCCAAGAACTTATCTGGCAAAGCCGAGCTCTGTGGTTCTTCCCTTGCTCTGTGGCCCCTGCCACTGACACCCGCAGTGTCACACCCTAAACAAGGCACATAAGCATACATTAATCTTCCATATAGCCATACAAGGCATAAAGCATAAAGTACGGTTCTCAACCGCCTCAGACGAAAGGAACCACAATCCTTTCCAAGACCACAAAATCGTCTATCTTAAGCTTCAACAAGGCTTATCACTCACAAGCCAACTCATAGACACTAGGTGGTCTATCTCATGCCCACATGGCACTTGAGTCATCACAAGACTCAGTGCAAGCCAACATCAAGAGCTCAAAGCTCAACACAAGCCCAAGGCTCAATGGCTCACACATGGCTTGAACGACTCTTTCACACACAAGGCACCGCTCCACTAGCCTCCCGAGGCAATCAAAGCCACAAACCAAGGCTCTTGCATGTCAAAACATGGCCAAGCAACTCAGCCCATCTACTAGCATGCATCACAAAGAGCCAAGAAGCAAAGTTCACCAAACTCACATTTGAGAGCTAATCCTACATCCTCACAACATTCTAAACACAGGTTCCAAAGGACCCAAAAGCTAAAACTAGCTCTATCACAAGAGGGTCACTATTCACCCAAAACCCCAACTCATAAATCAAGCGGAGTTTCTCGAGTTCCTTACCTCAAAGATGGCAAAGAAGGCCCAAGGATGACTTCCCCTAGCTTGGGTACTCACGAATCGTCGTCGTTCCTCGCCGAACTCGAGTTCCACGAACTTCCCTTGAGAAAGGGATTCTCACAATGAGTGGGTTCTAAGGGAAATGGAGGATGGATTCAAGCTCCACAAGTGATTTCCATCAGAAAAGGTGTTTAAGGAAGTGTTTTTGGTGAACTATAGCGAAGGAATGAAGCTTGGGGCTTCAACAATGGAGGTGGGGTGCTGGAGAAAGGAGAAAACCAAGTTTTCCTTCTGAAAATTGCGACATCCACTATATATAGTGGTCCTGTCAAAGCTGTCGCGCGGATCGCGCCACTCTGGCGCTGATCGCGCCAACTACAAGGAACCACGGTGCCATCCGCGCCAACCCCGCGCCCAGAGCGTCAACCTCCAGAACCTCTGGCGCCTAGAGCGCAAACTCCCGCGCCAAGAGTGCCAACATCCAGTGACTATGGCGCCTCCAGCGCCAGAACCCGCGCCAACATCCAGAGACTTTGGCGCTGACCGCGCCACAAATGGCGCCACTCACGTCGGCTGCACAGAAAAACAAGTCTGCTAGGCGGTCTGGCGCCACCCGCGCTAGCCTGGCGCCTCGGGCGCCAACCACCAGAGACCCTAGCGCTGGGAGCGCGACTCCCGCGCCATCAGCGTCGCACTCCAAAAGTTGTGGCACCAGGAGCGCCACAGTTCTGCAGAAGAATTCTGCATATGGTTTTCTGCAGAATTCAGTGTCGTTCGCGCCCAGACTTGCGCCATACGCACTGGGACTTAGGGTTATCACAGCAGCCATGGACATTTTGGGTAGATCTTTTGATTCTTTGATTTCTGTCACCTTTGGTTGCCATGGTCTTGTGAGACACTTCAAGATTTTTGATGTTTAACTCTTCAGCATCAAAGATCTTTCCAAGACCAAGAAGATGATTAACTATATGAGTGAATCTTGTTTGAAGCTGAGATATGCTTTCAGTGGTGTTCATCTTGAACATTTCATACTCATGGATTAAG
The DNA here is from genome assembly GCA_007407185.1 of Glycine tomentella. Lineage (NCBI taxonomy): Eukaryota > Viridiplantae > Streptophyta > Magnoliopsida > Fabales > Fabaceae > Glycine > Glycine tomentella. Next base: position 213,078 of record PYAF01005004.1, read on the forward strand.
GCATGTTTTCTTGATCTTCTTACTTCATTTGTACATTTATGAGTTATCTCCAGCATTTCTCACATCTCCTTTGCACTTGTGCACCTAACAGTTCTAAAGAATTCATCACAGGAAAGTGCAGAAGTAATCATATGTTTAGCTTTAAAATCATATTGGACAACTCTCTTTTCAGCATCTGTCATTTCATCCCATTCTTTGGGAATCATATCATTACCAACAGTTTTTATAGGAATAACAGGGCCTTTTTCTATAGCATTCCAAGCACCTGGATCATTTGATTGAATAAAAATTTTCATTCTATTTTTCCAAAAACGGAAGTGCTCTCCTTCAAACATTGGAGGACGATTTAGGGGGGCACCTTCCTTGAAAGTAATTTGTGTGGCATTCATATTCTTTTTAAAGAAAGATAGTGATCTTGAATAACACACAAGAACCTACTCTTGATACCAATTGAAAACAATAGAAATACCCACAATAACCAAGAGGGGGGTGAATTGGTTTAAACTTGGTCTTTTAAAATTTATTTATAAAATCATAGTCAAAGGATCTTAATCACTTTTAAACCAAGAATGCTTTTAATCAATCAAATCACTCAGCTTAAGAAACCAATGGCTCAAACAGATCTTGTTGAGTAATGATAATGACACCAAGAACAAATGAACAAGATGACTTGTAGAAATAGAGATAAAGAAAATCAACACAAGCAATTTTATACTGGTTCACTTCTCAAGAGAAGATACATCCAGTTTCTTCTAATCAACACTAGATTAGAGTTTGACTATTATAAGTTTCTGTTCTTACAAGCTTTACAACAAACTCTCTTTATCAACACTAGATAAAGAATAGAAATCTAAAATCCTATTAGACTTCTAATGAACAAGAACCTGAGAACATTACTTTGTTCTTTCCTAGAGAATACTACTCTAGCCCAAGCTTCAAGAACCCTTTTACAATAGCATCAAATAACAGAAATTGCAAAAATGAAATTACAATCAAGGATTATGGAGAGAAACAACCTGATGATCCAATGAGTATGAATGTATATGAATTACCAATCAAGTTTGAATTACAGAAATAGAATTTCAGAACATGCTCTCCATTACACTTTTGAAATCTCTTGCCCAAGAAATCATTCTATACGCATGAAGATTAAAGAGTGGGACAAGAAGTTAGTAAACCCAAAAAATCACTTTCTAACTCTTAGAAGGCTTGTGTATACTCAGAAAATTCAAAGTGTTCAAGTTATTTTTCAAGCCAAGCCTTCCTTCTATTTATAACAAAATTTTGTAACAACCTATAATCGATTACACGCGCCAAATAATCGATTAAAATGGATATGTAATCAATTAAATTGTCACTTAATCGATTAAAGTGTTCAAGGCACATTCTGGGTTTCAAAAATGAATAAAATAATCGATTAATCCGAGCTGTAATCGATTAAACCAGAAAAGTTTTATTTCAGAAACAGTTTGTGTAATCGATTACAAATATCAGTAATCGATTAAAGCAGTGAAGCAAGCTTTTTCAAATAGCCTATGTAATCGATTATGAATAATGGTAATCGATTATCACAGCAATGCACAAAATCCATTTTACACTATGTAATCGATTACAAGAGTTGTGTAATTGATTAAAGTGTTCATCAAAACTTTTTTAGTTTTAAACTTAAACTGAATAATTGATTAATCTGCTATGTAATCGATTAAAATAGTGAAATTACATTTTTCCAAAAACATTACTCAATTAATTCCTTTTTCAAAGTGTGAGTAGCTTTTGATATTTTAATGAAAACATTTAAGCATGTTAATGATTATATGCATGCAATGCAAGGATCAAAAGATTGGCTTCTCCTACACTTTATTGTAATTACAATCTTTAAGGCATGTGAAAAGCTCAAAACATTCTTCTAAGTCATAGGCTTTATTTTTCTTGTTGCTCCCCTATATCTAACACTTTTCTTACTTTTGTTATGTTTTCATTTGTCTTTGCAAGTATAATGAGCGATTTTGAATGGCGGCCCTTGGTGAAGTAGGTTAGACCTGCTAGTGATGACGTGCCTCCTCCCCTCGCTGTCATTCCAGAGTCTTCTGGTGGGGAAGGAGGTCAGACCAAAGCTAAAGTCGACCCTTCTCGAGTTTCTGAATCCTTTGAGAATAAAGTTTTCGAGGTTATGAACGACATGCTTCCTTCTATGGCCACCAAGAGGAAGTGCAATGAATGGGCTGGACGGGTCCGGTTAATGCAAAAAGCCAAGGTTCCCATCTAGTCTTCGAGCTTTAAAGCAGGCCCATGGTTGATGCCCAGTTCAAATTGCCCCTTCCCCGCCAGTTCTCTAGGTCCACCTTCAGCCTGTTTGCTATTTCAAGATGCTACTACTACTACCGCTTTTTCTAATGCTCATGGTCCTCCATAATCTCCTATTCAGGAAAGTCCTACTCGTTTTATCATTGTGCCAGTTAGTTAGCCTCGTTGGCTATTCCTGTTGTTGTTTCGATTTCTGCTCCTCTTTCTTCCTTTACGGTGCAACTACTTAGTACTGGTGTGGCGATGACAAGCGTCTTGGGAAACCTACCTCCTTCTTCCTCGGCCTTGCCATCCTCATATCCAACTGTTTTGCCTCCGGCTATGCCTTCCTCTTTTTCCCTTCCAAGTGTTTCATTGAATCATGTATATACTTCCCAAGAGGCAAATTCAATGTGGAGCATAGGGTACAAACTTGAGCAAAGGACTTCTGCTAACTTTGTATCCCCTTTAGACCAAAACCTCATTTGGTCATTCGGGGTACAAAACTCGATTAATGCTTTGAGGGTCTTCCTCTAGAGGAAAATGGGCAAAGACACAAGGAGGCCCTAAACAAATTACATCTTTAGAGGTTGAGGTTGCCAAATTGAGGGCCATTGATTGGGCTGTGTGGTGGGTGGAGCGTCCTAAAGTAGCCAATATCACTATTGCCCTTCCTGAAGCCGTTAGGTCTAACTATTAGTTATCGTCCAAGGTCAACAATGTCTTTGCTAAGTTAGTGAGTACAAAACTAGACGGTGACAAGATGTTTGGGCGCTGCCAAGATTTATTGACGAAAAAGAATGATTTGGTGGGCACAGTGGAGCGCTCTACTGAAGAGAATGAAAGATTGGTCAAGCATAAATTTGCTCAATCTCTCATACCAAGACCTTGGAGCTTGTTTCAAACCATACAAAGTTTTTCTCAATTTGAAAACATGGTCAAGATGTTTGTAATCAATAAATCCAGGAGGCTGATCAACATATATCTCCTCATCAATGTAACCATTTAAAAATGCACTTTTAATATCCATATCAAGCATGCATATGCAAGCAACAACCTAATGGCCTCTAACCTTGCTACAGGAGCATAGGTTTCATCATAGTCTATTCCTTCCTCTTGGTTGTAACCTTTTGCAACCAATCTAGCTTTATTCCTAACTATGATGCCACTTTCATCAAGTTTGTTTCTGAAAACCCACTTGTTGCTAATAGGTTTATGAGAAGAGGGTCTAGAAACTAATTCCCAAACTTCATTTCTCTTAAATTGATTTAATTCATCATACATGGCCATCATCCAATGTTCATCAAGCAAAGCTTGGCCAATGCTATTTGGTTCAATTTGTGAAACAAAAGCCATAGTACAACAAAGATTTCTTAAAGAGGATCTAGTAGAAACTTCCCTAATTATATTGTCAAGGGAAAGGTCTTTAGTTGTTCTCCAATCCTTGGGCTTTTGTATGGTATTGATTGTTCCACTTCATCATATGGTTAATCCTTGGGCTTTTGTAATGGTGTTGATTGTTCCAATTCATCATATGGTTCTTCCTTTTCCTTTTTATTTATATCATTGAGTTGCAAATATTCTTCCATTGGTCCTGCATCAACATCACACTCATTTTCCTCCTTAAAGGAGTTAGACTCATCACATATAACATGGAAAGATTCCTCCACACATAATGTTCTTTTATTAAAGATTCTATAACCCTTACTTTGCAAAGAATAACCAAGAAAAATAGTTTCATTAGCTTTAGCATCAAATTTGCCAAGAGAATCTTTACCATTATTTAATACAAAACACTTGCAGCCAAATGCTCTTAAGTGAGATATATTTGGCTTTTGTATAGTTCATAAGGAATTTTCTTTAAAACAGACCTTATGAGTAACCTATTCAAAGTGTAGCAAATTGTACTTACCGCATCAGCCCAAAAGTGTTTAGGCAAATTTGTTTCATTAAGAAGGGTTCTTGCTCCATCTTCAAGGGATCTATTTTTCCTCTCCACAACACCATTTTGTTGAGGTGTTCTTAGAACTGAAAAATTATGGTTGATTCCATATTCTTCACAAAAATTTTCAAAGTACTCATTTTGAAATTCACCACCATGATCAAACAATTTTGAATTATCTTGGCTAATTTTCTAAATGTTGTGAATGCATCATTCTTAGATCTTATAAACAAAGTCCATGTATATCTAGAGTAATCATCAACAATAACAAGCCCATAGAAGTTACCCCCCAAACTCATGGTTCTAGAAGGACCAAATAAATCCATATGAAGCAATTCAAATGTTCTAGAGATGGAAACAACATTTTTACATTGAAAAGACATCTTAGATTGTTTTCCCTTTTGACAAGCATCACATATTTTGTCATTCTCAAACATGAGCTTAGGTAAACCAATGACTAGGTCCTTTCTTATAAGCTTATTCATATGATGCATGTTTATGTGACTAGCTCTCCTATGCCATAGCCTTGTGTCATTTACTTTACTTACAAGACAACTAGTATTATGAATAAATGCATGCTCAATGGAGAGAACATATATGTTACCCTTTCTCTTACCAACATGGACGACCTCACTATTTTGACCATCACATATTAAACAACAATTGTCATTGAATGAGACTTTTAGACCTTTGTTGCACAGTTGGCTTATGCTTAGGAGGTTGTGCTTCAAACCTTCCACATAAAGCACATTCTTTATCTTTGTTTTTAAGTTGTCTCCTATATTTCCTTCTCCAATGATCTTTCCTTTATTATTATCCCCATAAGTAACATATCCTCCATCTCTGAGAATCAAATTTGAGAGCATGGACATGTCACCTGTCATGTGCCTAGAGCAACCACTATCAAGATACCATAATGCTAATTTTTCTCTTAGACACAGTTGCAAAAATCAAATTAAGTAACAAAGAAAGGTACCCATTGTGGGTTGGATCCATAGGGGTTAGTTGGCTTCCTTTTTTCTCTTAGGTACCCAAATGCATTCATCATTAGGCACATAATATCTCTTTACATATCACCTAATGGATGTATGACCTTTCTTCATGCAATAATTGCAAGTAATAGTGTTTGATGCTCTTTCAAAACGAGTCAATTGATGATGCTTTATTTTTGAAAGGCCTTTTTGATACTTTTGTTTTGGAAGCACAAATCTTGTTTTTCCAAAAGGTTTTGATCCATGTTTGTACCCTAAACCAGAAGTATCTCTAGCATATTTTTGCACACTTAGCATTTGATTTAAATTGCATTTTCCTCTATAAAGCCTTTTCAAAGATCAACCAAGTAAGAATTTTCTGAAAGCAAAAGCATATATTTTTCACCTTGACTCTTTTTGTAATCATCACATTCTTTTTGTAAAATCTTGCATTTATCAACATTTAAAGATGATGAGGCACAAACACATGCATTAGCTTTGTAACTGATAAGTGCCCTAATTCAGTTAAATTCATGTTTCAAATGCAGGCACTTATCTTTTGATTTCAATAAATTTATCTATAAATTTACCCTAAACCTAGTTAAATAGCACCTAGTGCTTGTATAAAAGTTGTTGTTCATATTTTGGAAGATTAATCCAATCATGCTTTGTATTTTGATAGATTCCATGGATTTCCGAGGCTTCCAAATAAGCAAAGAAAGCAAGGAGGCCTTACATAGCTGATAAGTGCCACATTTCAGTTAATTTCATGTTTAAAATATTGGCACTTATCTTTTGATTTCTTTTATTTGGCTAATAAATTCCCCTAAACCTAGTTAATAAGCACCTTATACTTGTGTTTAAAGTGTTTCGTAAGATTAATTCAAACATGCCTTGTATTTGGATAAATTTCGTGGAATTCTGAGGCTTCCAGAAAATCAAAGCAAGCACGTAAGGTGCACATATCAAGGAAGGGAAGTTTCAACAGCAAATCAGGCCCAAAAACCACAAAGCCCAAAGGATTCTTCATGACTAAGCTTTCAACTCGCCCAGGCTAGCCTCCTATGTGTATTTTGGTCGCCCAGGCCAATTCCAAGTTCCAAGAAGATCAGATTAACTCGCCCAGGCGAGTGAACATAGGCAAAATCAGTGGCTTGGGCGAGGGAAGATGGCTGGTGCCCAAAATCTATAAATAGGCCACGGTTCCAAAGGGTTTAGCATGTTGTTTTGGAGGTTTTGCCTCCCTTACTTGCTTAAAGCTTGTTCTTAGGTGTTAGGCACTTAAATAGTAGTATTAAGTAGGTTAAGAAAGTGAGAGAAGTGAGGTTTAGTGTGGAAACTCTGCCGGAGAGAAGCGAGGATGGGAACATTCAGCAGCTCTTTCCGAGAGGAGGTTCTCTCCATGTTGGGCTAGCTTCTTAGAGGTTGGATGTAATCTTCTTAACCCATACTTCTTTTAATATTCATGCATGAGTCGTTCTATTTCTTATTGGTAGTTTCATTCCGCGCTTAATGCTTGATCATACTTGATCACTAGTATCACGAGCTTAAATCCGAAGTGAGACTGGAAATTACTTAGGGTTTGAACTGAATGAAATTACTCGTTACGTTACGTTCCTAGGAATAGGGCATAATGTTTCGATTGCATAAAAGCACGTGATTATAGTTCTTAACGCTGGGGTAATTTACTTAAATATGCGAGAGATCGATATTCAATAAACTATCCTTAGAACTTGGATGCGAGGAATCGATTCAAGGTAACTTAGTGTGCATCAATAAAGAATAGACGGTGATTTATGCATGGTAAATATTAATTGAATATAGGATGTTAAGAATGATGAAATCCAATCCCACTTTCTCATAAATATATTTTCATTTTCGTTAAGTTTAGTTAGTTTACTTTACTTGCATCAACAAATGAAATATCGTTCAACCTACTTGTACATATCTATTCAACTGTTTAATTTTAGTTGGATTAACTGAGTAAGCTCAAGTCCCCGTGGAGAGGATCTTTTACAAATTTGAAACTTACAACAATAAAATGGTACGCTTGTCGTGGTAAAATCCTTAACAATAGCAAACATGGAAGGTGTTACAAGTAATCCAGGCCCAAATTCCATCAAGGCCCAAAGCTTTCTTCAGAATTAAGACTTTAACTCGCCCAGGAGACCAACCATAGTGTATTTTGCTCGCCCAGGCGAGCTACAAGTACCAAGAAGATATGTTAAGCTCGCCCAGGCGACCAAAACATGAAGAAAATGGTGGCCTGGGCTAGTGGAAGCAGGCAGGTCATGATTTCTATAAATAGGCCACGAAAATTTGGAGTTTGGCATGATTTTTTGATTCCTTTTCTTGCTTAGGCTTGTTCCTTAGCTTAAGAAGGTTAAATAGTAGTATTAGGTAGGTTAAGAAAGTAAGAGAAGTGAGGATTTGTGTGGAGACTCTACCGGAGAGAAGCGGTGATGGGGCCTTTCATCAATTCTTCTCTTGAGGAGGTTCTCTCAATGCTTGGCTAGCTTCTCTGTGGATTGGATGTAATCTTCTTAATCCTATGCATCTCTTTTAATATTTATTTACACATTAATCATTTCTATTCCTTGTTGGTGATTTCATTCTGTGCTTAATGCTTGATTCTACTTGATCACTAGTTTCATGAATTTAATCCTAAGTGAGACTAGAAAGTAATCTTAGGGTTTGAACCAAATTTTACTCATTATGTTACGTTGCTAGGAATAGGGCATAACATTCTGATTGCATAAAGCACGCGATTATAATTCTTAATGCTGGGGTATTTACTTCATATGCGAGGAACCGATATTCGGTAGATATTCTTAGAACTTTAATGCGAGGGATTGATTCAAGGTAAAAATAGTGTGCATCAATAAGGATAGATGATGATTTATGCATGGTAATATTAATTGGATATAAAAGGATAAGAATGATGAAATCCAATCCCACTTTCTCATATATATATATATATATATATTTCATTTACTAAAAATTAGTAATTTTACGTTACTTGCACCACTAAATGAAATTCCGCTCAACCTACTTGTACATAACTATTGAACTGTTTAATTCTATTTGGATTAACTGAGTAAGCTCAAGTCCCTGTGGAGACAATCTTATAAATTGTGAAACTTACAACGACAAATTGGTGCGCTTGCTGAAAATACCTAACAGTAACTTGAAACAAGCTTTTCATTTGCTTCTTTCAAATTGCAAAGTTCAGATTGCAAATCAGCAATTTTGGTAACATGCCATTTGAGATTACCTTTCAGCCTATTATTGGTTTGTGCAAGTTTTTGGGCCTCTTCATTCATCTCATGGAAAGCATCAATAATATTATCATATTCAGAATTTACCTTTGATTTAGCACTTGAAATTCATCATCACTTAATGTAGAGGTGAAGCACATATTTGCTTCTTCATTCTCATTTGTTGATTCAGAAGTAGTTGAATCATTTTCTTCCCAAGCTATGTATGCCTTCTTTGGCTTCCCCCTCTTTTTTAGTCTTCCTCTCACCTTGTTGCTTCTTCAAAAAATATTGGACATTCAAATTTAATGTGGCCAGGCTTACTATATTCGAAGCAAGGGAAGTTGGTGGAGTTGTTTGTTGTTGCTGTCATTTTTTCTGTTAAACTTTGACAGCTTTTTGTTCTTGTTTCTTCTCATGAACTTGCTGAATTTCTTCACTATTAGGTTCATATGTTCATCACTTTCATCTTCACTTGAGTCTTCTTCCTTTTCCACATGAGTTGATGCAATTTTCAAGACTATACCCTTCTGTTTCTTCTCTGCATCCTCTGCATGTGTTCGCTGTGACATTTCAAGTTCATACTCAAGAAGCTTACCAAAAAGTGTAGACATGGACATCTTGAATAGATCTTTTGATTCCTTGATTGCTGTAACTTTTGGTTGCCATGGTCTTGTGAGACACTTCAGTATTTTGATGTTCAATTCTTCAGCATCAAAGATCTTCCCAAGACCAAGAAGATGGTTGACAATGTGATTGAACCTTGTTTGCAGCTGAGAAATGTTTTGTGTTTCTCATCTTGAACATTTCATATTCATGAATTAAGGCATGCTTCCTTGATCTTCTCACTTCATCTGTTCCTTCATGTGTTACTTCCAACATCTCCCACATTTCCTTTGCTCTTTTACACTTAACAGTTCTAAAGAATTCGTCAGAAGAAAGAGCAGATGTAATCATGTTTTTTGAACTTTAAAATCATACTGCACAACTCTTTTTTGCATCTGTCATCTCATCCCACTCCTTGGGAATTCTTTCATTATCAACAGTTTTTGTAGGGATCAAAGGACCTTTCTCAATAACATTCCAAGCATCGGGGTCGTTTGATTGAATAAAAATTTGTATACGATTTTTCCAAAAACTGAAATGCTCTACTTCAAACATCGGAGGACGATTGAGGGAGGCACCCTCTTTGAAGTTTATCTATGTGGTATTCATTTTCTTGAAAAGATAGTGATCTTGATTAACTTTCAAGAAACAACTCTTGATACCAATTGAAAACAATATGAATACACCCAGATACCAAGAAGGGGGTGAACTGGTATAAACTTGACCTTCTAAAACTTTTACGAAATCAAAGTTAAAGGATTTTTATCACTTTTTAAAATCAATGAAACTTCAATTCAACCAAACCACTCAATCCAAGAAATCAATGACAAAAATCTTCACTTGTTAATTAAGAAAGAAATCACAATTGTTAAGAGATTAAGATAACAAGAAGAAATTAAGAAATAGAGAGATCTGTGGAAAATAAGGAACACTTTACACTTAACCAAGAGGGGGGTGAATTGATTAGTCTTGGTAAATTAAAATTTCTTTGATGAAAATCAGAGTTTCAAATCAGAGTTTTATTGCCCTTTGGATCTTTATCACAAAATCAAACAATAATCTTTATCACAAAATTAATCCAAGACTTGTTATACCTCAAGAACACACATGCAAAACAGAGTTCACACAAGTATAGTCAAATCTGCAGAATTTAAATCACAACACAAGATTTATATTGGTTCACCTCAAAACCTATGAGGCTACATCCAGTTTCTTCTACTCAACTCTAGAGTAGAGTTCCACTATTGCAAATATTATTCTTACAAGTAATTACAAGCTTCTCTTCATCAACCGTAGATGAAGTTCAGAGATCTAAAACTCTATTAGATCCTTAGAAGTCACACCCACACTGAGAACACTACTCAGCTGTCCTTGGAGAAACCCTATCTCCACTTGGAAAAACACTATCTCCACTTGCAAGAAAACCTTCTTACAATAGAGTCAACAATTACAAAGTTACTGCAGAAAACTAAACATTCACAAAGAGCTAGGAAAGAATTCACCTGATGATCCAAGAATGAAATGCATATGAATGAAAAACCTTAGGTTGAATGCAAACCAATTATGCAGAAGTGCTTTCCTAAGCCTTTGTGACAGA
>PYAF01005004.1:227303-246588 GCA_007407185.1 Glycine tomentella
ATAGTGTTTTAGATTTCTGAACTTTATCTAGGGTTGATAAAGAGAGGCTTGTAAGATCTTGTAAGAACATTAATTTGCAATAGTGGAACTCCATTCTAGTGTTGAGTGGAAGAACTGGATGTAGCTTCATAGTGTTTGAAGTGAACCAGTATAAAAATTGTGGCTGATCTTTATTCTAATCTCTTCATCTCTTTATTGCACAGAAACATTTCAATTGTCTATTGATATTCTTGACAGAGGAATTTGATTGAATATAAGATTCTAGGTTTCAAAACAAATTTTTAAAGTGATATAGATCCTGTGGAAACTCTGATTTGAAAATTTTTAATTACCAAGGTTCAACCAATTCACCCCCCCTCTTGGTTGTATTGAAGTATTCCTATCATTTTCATCAGCACACAAACAGTTTATAATGGTTCACTTCAAAACTTGATGATCCAATGAATGAATGCAAATGAATTACCAAATCAGGTTGAGAAGAAATCAAACTCAGAACACACTTCTCCTTAATCTTGAAAACAATCTTGCTCAAGAATCATTCAAAGACCCATTGATGTTTTGAATGAAGCAAGAAGTAAAAACACTTAGAAAATCACTTAGGAATTGCTTGAGAGGCTTGTGTATACTCAAAAATACAAATGATCAAGTTTTTAAACAAGCTCAACCTCCAATCATATTTATAACAGAATTTGTAACTAACTTTAATCAATTAAACGCGTCTAATAATCGATTAAACCATTCAAGAATGTTTCTGGGATTTTCTAACGAGCAAATTAATCGATTATCCCGAGCAGTAATCGATTAAAACAGAAGTTTTAAAAGTTACAAAATACACTAAGTAATCGATTAAAATATTTTGTAATCGATTAAAGTAGAAACGTATATTTTCAAATTGAATGTGTAATCGATTATAATCTTTGGTAATTGATTAAAACAACAAAGTGATTTTTCATATATAGCCTAAGTAATTGATTACAATTTGTGGTAATCGACTATCACAGTAAGGCTTAAAAACATGATTAGTTATGTAATCGATTACAACCCTTAAGTAATCGATTAAATTCATTAACAAAGCAATTTTGTTCTAAACAAAGGTCAAATAATTGATTATTCCGATAGGTAATCGATTATAATGTTCATAAAGGATTTTTCAGATTGAATAAAGAACATATTAATCGATTATAACCTTAAGTAATCGATTGATCCAGTAAACTATTATTTTTCCAAAAACTTTTTACTTAGATTAAAATCCTTAACCATATTATTAAATCTTTGTTACTTTATTTGAAAACCATTTATTTGAAAGAATGAATGAATGAATGCAAATCATGGATCACCAGATTAACCTTTCTCTTACACTTGAATCAATTACAACTTCAAGGCATTCAAGCATGTTGAAAAGCTCAAAACCAAACTTGAATCAAATTCTTCCATTCTTCATGATGCTCCCCCTCTATCCAACAAATGTTACCAATCAATTCCAAGTTGCATGAATGCTGATGAACAGAAAATCAACTCTCTTGAAATTCTTTTAATGAATCTTGTCTTAACACATCATCATTAATGAAGCATATAATCTTTTGATCTCAAACAAGAAATGTATCACTCAGAAAATTTGTTTCTTGGACCTTTGAAAGTTTACAAAGTATTGAGTAATTCCTAAATTCAGATTGTATGTTGTATCTAAAAGCACAAATCCAATAGCTTTAAATAGAAAGCAGATTTAATATATTGTAATCGATTAATACATAAGTGTAATCGATTATTTTTCATAAAGTAATCGATTAATATAGCAAGTAATTGATTAAAGTGTTCTTGAGACAATATGGAAAACTTTTATGAACAATGTAATTGATTAAACCGTGGCGTAATCGATTAAACCAGACTGTTTCAGTTATGTAATAAGCCTTTGTAATCAGTTACAAATTAGTGGTAATCGATTAAGGCAGTTATGCTATGTTTTGTATTAAGCCTTGGTAATCTATTACAGTAAGAGGTAATCAATTAAGGCAGTCACGCTATGTTTTGTAAAATACGCTATGTAATTGATTATGCTTTGCTTGTAATCGATTAAAATATTTTTCATGGCTTTTCCAGAAATAATACAAGCAGGTAATCAATTACTTATTGCCTGTAATCGATTAAGACAGTGCACATTTTGATTTTTCAAAACCAAAGCCATGAGAATTCCTTTTTGTTGATTTGAGGGGGAGTTACTTGAAGCTTGAAGAAGATTGAAGACTTGCAAATGTTTTGGACTTTCAACATGGCTTGAAGAATTTGAAGAAAAGCTTGAGATTAAATGTAAAAGGAAGGGAGTCTCTGATGATCCAAGTCATAGCATACATTCCATTCATAATCATTTAGGTTTATATAGAAAAGGCATGGAGTAATTTGTTTAAATCATGAAATAAGTTAAGTGTTTTTGGAAAAATAGCATTGCACGACTTTAATCGATTAAAACAACTAAGGAATCGATTATTTTGTTCTTGAAGCTTTATGGAAAAATCACAAGAACAGTTTAATCGATTATACTATCAGATTAATCGATTATCTTAACTTAGCATAGACATAATCTGCCTTTGTGTTCATTTTAATTGATTACTACTGATCTGTAATCGATTACATTACTCATTTAGTAAATAGCATCACGCTGGTATAATCGATTACCATTCATTGTAATCGATTACTTAGTTCATTACATGTTTTGCATGATGCCTGGATTAATCAATTACCTTTAGGCGTAATCGATTACATGGAACAAACATGTTTTTCTGAATGCCTGGTATAATCGATTACTGAGTATTGTAATCGATTACATAGTACAAATACATTTTTCATAGTGCCTGGAGTAATCGATTACACGTCGGGATAATCGATTAAATTGCTCGTTAATGCTGCCCAGATTCCTTATGAACACTTTAATCAATTACAGGAGCGTGTGTAATCTATTACATATGCAAAACAATCGATTACTGGAGCGCATTTAATCGATTACAGGCGGTTACAATTTTTTCTATAACTTGAATCTTTGCTCAACTGATTTAAGTGACTAGAGTTTTCGACTTCTGAGCATTCTAAACGCATTCTAAGCTTTCACAAAGTGAATTTTCTGGGTTCTTAAGTTCTTGCTTCCATCAAAACCAATATGGGTCTTTAGGATTAAGTGAAGCAAGATTTCTTCTTTACAAAGTTTAAGGAAAGGCTTGTTTTGATTTAGTGATTGCATTCAACCTGGTATATTCATTCTTAAGCATATCATCTATTGGATCATTAGGTGCTTTCTTTCCTTACTCTTTGTGTTTGTAACTTTCTATTGAATCTTGTATTTGATTTTATGTTGTAAAAAGGGGTTCTTGCTTGTATTTTAGAGATAGTGTTTCTCTAAGTGTTGCTAGGTAGTGTTCTCAGTTGGGTTTTGTCTCTAAGGATCTAATAGGGTTTTAGATCACTGAACTTTATCTAGGGTTGATAAAGAGAGACTTGTAATAATCTTGTAAGAACTAAAATTTACAATAGTGAAACTCTACTCTAGTGTTGAGTAGATGAAAACTGGATGTAGCTTCATAGTGTTTGAAGTGAAACAGTATAATTATTGTGTGTTCATTTGTTTTCTGCATATTTGATTATCTTCTTTGTGAATTTTGTTAACAACTCAATTCTTGAAGCATTACATCTTTTGGATTGATCTTTGGTTAAAGGTTCTTGGTTCATAATTTGAAAAAGATCCATAAGGGAAAACTCTGATTTGATCAATAAAATTTTAATTTACCAAGTCTAACCAATTCACCCTCCTCTTGGTTAAGTGTGAAGTGTTCCTATATTTTACACTTTTCAAATGTAAACATGTAATCTTGAATGTTTTTCTTCAGTCATGAATGCATGTATATGAATATGCTTATGCAGTGCAAGGATCACAAGTTAAGCTTCTTGAACTACTTAGACAAAATTACAAATGCCTTCAATTTGATTGGCATGTAAAAAGCTAAAACTCTAAAACAACATCTTCATCCTTGCCTTGATCTTCTTCAAGCTCCCCCTATATCCAACAGAAGTTAGTTTAGTTAGGTTTTAACTAGGTAATCATTTCATTAGGAGATATTTAACATTAAGTTTTATCTTGACTTGGTTCTTTTGGTCAAGATTCTTTTAATCATGAAATTGGGACAGCTAGCCTCTCCACGTGGATATGGCTGAGCTAGGGAAGACATTTGCTTGCTTTAGGTTGTTCCACATGCGCACAAAAGCTTGATTAAATATTTTCACTTCAGCTAGAAATTTTTACAGCAACCTATACTTTCAAGCTTTGCCTTTGGCTTATTGTTTTAATGCGTTTTTTGTTTTATTGAGGGATTCTTATGCACGTGGAAAGGTCTTGGACCAAGGCACACTCTGATTTGTCACATTTTGAGCTGAATATTTTATTCCTTGAGCCAAATTTCAAGAGTTATAAGTTGTGCCCGGTCCAAATGATTAAAAAGGCTAGAAACACTTAACCAGATGGGGTTTGTTCCTTATTTATTCTGTATAAATCTATTAGCCCATAAATTCTCTTATTTTATTATATCAAACTAGACTTCCTAAAATTTCTAACAAGGTATCATATGCCTTATTTGGAGTTATAAAACTCTAGCTATAACATTTTTAATCTAGACTCCAAAACTACTAGCAAGCTGAAATTTCCATATTGACATCTCTTAATACTTTAGTTACTGCAAGCAGTACACAAACTAGATTTATCTAAAATTTTTATATGTTGTATTAAACATCTAGATATTTAATTCCATATATCATACACCTAATTTTAATAATAATTGAGAGAGAAATAAATTTCTCAATTCGGGTGGTAGAAATGGACAGTTTTTGGTAGCTTATGTTCAAATAAATTTTATCCTATTCTTCTTGTATCCAACTATCATCACACTTCCATAATTCAATCATAAATATAAACTTAAGATATAATTTTGAGGATGTTACAAGATTTAGATCAAACTTTTCTCTCTCTTTTTTTCTCATTTGTTTTTCATATTTCTTCATCTCTTCAACTATGTTCTTCTCTTCTCTTGGTCAATTTTCTCTGTTCTTCCATTGGTGATGACTATGGAAGTCTAAACAACTCATCATTCCAATGAAATAGTTCAAGCAATGATGAATTTGAGTTATTGTTAAGTATTTCAAATTTTGTTGTGAATGTTCATCCTTTTCTCAAATTCTATTTTTGTATTCATGATTCTGAATGTGTTTTGGATTGGAAATGAATTAAGAAATTGATTAATTTCCTAATTTGAATCCTAATTACAGATTAATTGGATGATACTTCATCTGATTTGGTGATTTCAATGTAATTAGGGATTAATTCAATTGAATTACCTCTAATTAGATTGGCTGAACCTTCATAATAGGATTATCATCTTTAGAAAATTGTGATAATTCGAATTGCTTGGATTTGGTGAATTGGATTGATGCTCCTTAAATCTGCTTCATAAACATGGTAACTTTTTATGATTTTGTTTCTAAGTTTTGATTGTCTGCAAACTACTTGATGAAATCCCTTACTTTGAATTATAAGTGAATTGAAGTTGGAAGCTAATTGGATTGTGTCTGAGTCAACTTAGGTTATTCCTATACTGTAGAATTTTTGGAATCCTAGTTTGTTTTGAGACAATTTGGCATTATTATCACTCATGAAGGATCTTCCTAGAATGATTAAAATTTGTTGGTCCTCTATATCATGACAAAAACTCAATTATAAATGTTAAATGATTTACCTTTATTGTCACGTTTACCACTTTTCATAGTGCTTTCTTTTAAGAACCATCGGCAAATTGTAGAGTCGTTTTGGTGGGATATAGGTTAAGGCGACCAATCTTCCTTAAGAAAGAATGAGACATGAGGTTGCAACTTGCGCCTAGGTCAAGTACTGCATGGTCAATAGAGAGATTTCCCAAACGGATGGGGATGGAAAAACATCCCTTATCCTCCAAATGCCTTGTGGTCTTACTTGATGTAGCATGTCCCATGTGAGTTTTTCAATATGTGGTTCCTCTTTCTGTTAGATACAGGGGGAGCATGAAGGTGGATTAAGATATATGCTGAAGATGGATGAGTGTTTTAGCTTTGTACATGCCATTCAATTGAAAGCATTTGTAAATTGCTTGATGTAGGAGAGAATCATCCTATGATCCTTTGCATTGCATAAACATTCATTGACTTGCATTCATGATTTTACAAAAGCACATGATTTATGAAAAATGTTTAAGATTTCATGATCGCATCAAAGACAAGGTGTAACGCCCCCTAAATCACGGGGTCATTACTAAACATAATGCACAATCAAACATATAATTAATCAGAGTTTAAGCAGTTTGGAAGCATATACTAAAAGTGACATCATCAAATGTTATCTGCATAACACTGTACACTATAATATGGTGAATATACATACATCTCTGTTCAGGTACAAAACTGTACAAATATCCCCTCAGGGTACAACAAAAATCAAAACCAAAGGCTAAATACAAGCATCAGAGCCAGAAGCTCTTGTCATCTAAGCCTAAGGTTCACAATCAGCAGCTATCCCTGCATAGGCTTCTTGCCTTGGGACCTATCTGCTCCTCCTGAGGAATCACCTGCAAAACATAGCCCCACACAAGGGGTGAGATATAAAATCTCAGTAAACTCAGGGTCCTTGAAGGTATTTCCTTCCCCTGGTTCACTGACAAACATATATATATATATATACAACATAACCATCATCAGTGTACATCAATACACATCCATCTACCAAAACCAGGGTATATTCATGGTATACAACCATTCATCACATCCATAACTGTAATGCAGAGGCTACATCTAAGTATATAGGAACATCTCCACTCAGGGAGGCTACCTCTATATACTAGGTACATCTCCTGTCTGTATATACCTACCAGAGGCTTCCTCTGTATATATAGGAACATCTCTCACACGAGGCTTCATCTATATATCAGGTACATCTCCTTTTGATGAGGCTACCTCTGTGTATATAGGTACATCTCTTCTCATGAGGCTTCATCTATATATCACAGGAACATCTCATCCTCTATCGCAATACAATTGCCTGAGGAGGCTACCTCTGTGTATATGGGAACATCTCCCTGCAGGAGGCTACGTCCATATCACATGCACATCTCTCAACAGGTCTTCCTCAATCTCAAATCATCTATACTACTACCATAGGATACTAGCCAAGCACAGCATGCACATTCAAGTTTCATAATCAGCCAGGCATGCTACAAATCAATCAAATCATAGCCATGCATATCAATTCCCCATCACAGGGTTCAGATCACATTTCACGCATAGCAAAACAACACATCTCAATTCCCTTTCACAGGGCACAAATCATCAATCAATAGGCATTAACAGCCTCACACAACATCCATATACATGCATTCACGCATACCAGAACCATCACCTCACTTGGTGCATGGTGGAACACAGCAAAGGATGCACAAACAAGAACCAAGAGCTTACCTGCTCTAGACAGATCACCGGTTCTCCCGGCCTCGTGGTCAACACCACCAGAGCTATCAAGCTCACGTCCTACATAAGAACAAGCACATAACTCATCAAATACGGTTCTAAGTCGTTTAAGTGAAAGGAACTATCATCCTTTCTATATACATATAACAAATCACTGTACAAGTGATTCTCAGACCCTCACAAGGATCCTACTCAGCCTACACAAGGCTCCAGAGCCTCAACTAAGACTCTGATCAGGCTAATATCAAGCACATCCCTGCTTTAGCCTTCTCAATTCAAGCAGCCAATATGAACCCCTTTCAGCTGACATACAACATCTATACTATCTCATGAGCAACTTTGTCAACTGCCCTAAGGTTCATAATAGCCTTATCACTGGCCTTTTATCTCTGCTCATACATACTCAGAGCCAAAATCAAACTTCATCAATAACGATGATTCAAGGCTCTAACTTCATCAGAACAACCCTCTGAGCATAAAACTCTACAGAGTCCAAGCCTAATAACGACTCTAACACCTCCAAAAACAGCTCTCAAAGTATTCAAAACCAACCAAAAACCTAAACACAGAATCAACGGCTAAAGCTCGAGTTTCTTACCTCAGTGTAGCCCAGACACACCAGGGAATCACTTTCCCTAAGGCAGATCGCTCAAACAAAGCTTTCTTTGCCTTTGATTCTTCGTTTCCAAGGGCTCCCTTAGAAATCTCGATCCCGCCGTTTACTGCCTCTTGTCGAGAATAAAGCCGGGTCACTAGCTTATCTCGAGGCTCTGAACACTTTCTCAGTTGGGTCGGAGGTGTTTAGATGAAATATGGAGAAGGTACAAAGCTCTCTTTCTCAACAATGGCTTCCCTCTCTCTCTTCCTCTATTTTCCCTTCAATTTTCGCGCCAAGCGCCGTGCGGATCGCGCCATACCTCGAATGGCCCGCGCCATCAGCGCCGTACCCCACGCGGATCGCGTGAACTGGCCGCAAGAATTGGCCTGATCCAGGCTTCCCGCACTGATCGCGCCAATTCTCGCGTTGGCCGCGCCACAGACTCGAACAACCCACGCTGTTAGCACCGTATCCCACGCTAATAGCGCGAAATGGCCGAAACTATTGGCCTGTTTCATGCATCCCGCGTGGTTAGCGCCAGACTCCACGCGGTTAGCGCCACTCGTTCGAATCTGTTTTCTCCTTCTTTTCTTAAGCTTTTCTCTTTAGGGATTCTAAAGCACATTTATTGCTCTTAATCATGGCTTAATCACATGCTTAAAATTCAAGGTATTACACAAGGTTTCATGGTTTCAAGTTTTTGGAAAAACCATTTTGCACTATGTTAATTGATTACCACATATTTGTAATCTATTACTTGAGCCTTGAATAACATTTTAAATGATTACCAACATTAAGTAATAGATTACTCAGTATAAACACAGAACATAACTTGACTGTGATAATCGATTATGAATAAGTGGTAATCAATTGCTAAGTTTATTTTTGAAAAGAAGTATCCCTATAGTAATCAATTATATGTTGAAATAATCGATTACTTTGTTCATATATCCTTTCTAGAAAACTGAAGAACATTTTAATAGATTAAATTTGTTTTCAATAAGTTACATTTGAAGTTTTAATTGATTACATTGGCTATTTAATCAATTACATTCAGTTACAGTTGTTTTTTTTTTATAAATAGTTTATGGGTTTTCTGAAACTTACAATATATTACTCTACGAAACTTTTCAATGTTTTCATAAGCCTTCTGAAAGGGAGAAAGGATATTCTGAGTTCTAAAGTTCTTGTCCCACATATTCAAATCTTCATGGTGTATTGAAAGATTTCTTGGGCAAGATTTGAAAGAAGCTTTTAGAGAGGAAGTTCTGAAATTTCTTTTCATTTTCAACTCTGATTAGTATACCATATTAATTCATAATCGTTGGATCATTGGGTTGTC
This sequence comes from Glycine tomentella, assembly GCA_007407185.1. Lineage (NCBI taxonomy): Eukaryota > Viridiplantae > Streptophyta > Magnoliopsida > Fabales > Fabaceae > Glycine > Glycine tomentella. Next base: position 236,768 of record PYAF01005004.1, read on the forward strand.
TCTCTTCATTAGATTTACTTGTAAATTTATTTTTGTATTTTTGGTTGTTTGTAACTATTACAAAGGGTTCTTGAAGTTTTTTGTAGAGTGGGTTTCTCTAGAGGGAAAGAGTAGAGAAGGGTTCTCTATGTCTTGATCACTAGGAGTCTAATAGGGTACTAGGAGTCTAATAAGGTTTTAGATTTATGTTCTTTATCTAGGTTTGATAAAGGGTGATTATTGTAAAGCTTGTAAGAACTGAATTTTGTGAATAGTGGAACTTTAATATAGTTTTGATTAGAAGAACTGGATGTAGCTTCTCTTGTTGAGAGGTGAACCAGTATAAGTTCTTGTGTTGATCTCTATCTTTTAATCTCTTATTGTTATCTTGATCTGTGATTCTTGTTATCTACTTTTTGTAATTGTTTTCTTGGGCTAAGTGGTTTGATTGATTGTAGCATTCTTGGTTTAATTGTGATCCTTTAACTCTGATTTTCTAAAGATTTTAAAAAGGCCAAGTTTAAACCAATTCACCTCCTCTTGATTATTGTGTGTATTCATATTGTTTTCACTATCTTCCCTTTTAGCATCTCCATGTATTTCTCAAATTTGGTCATCCTGGCCATCCTCTCATTGTCTCCTTGCTTACTAATGCATAACAAGCTAAAATCAAACAATGGATGATTAAATGAGGATTGCATACCTTGGGTTGAAAGTTTGGCTTGTGCTTTCATCTCTTCTTCTAGCATGGTGCTTTCTTCTACCTATTCTTCTTCTTCACCTCCCACGTCACACTCTATAAAGGAGATAATAGCCTTGCAATGGCCTTTTAGGTTCTCCTCAGTGGCTACAGAAAATCCAATTGAAGAGGTTTTCAATTGTTTGGCCAATTTCCCTATTTGAGTCTCCATGCTTTTGATCACGACTTCCATATTTTTGTGGTTGGTGATGACCACTTCAGTGAGTTTGGTCAAGGCTTCTTACAACTTTGCGATGCGGTCCCAAAAATTTGGTACTTGTTGTTGTTTGTTGTCTCCTGCTTGGTTGTAGTTTCCATGTGTTTTTTGGAAACCTCTTTCTTGGAAGCTATTGTACGGTCGTTGTTGTCCTCCCATTTAGTTAACCTCCTAGGTTGGTTGGTACCTCGTTGCATTTCGATGTTTGCTGGTCTCCTCCGCATTCTTCACACGTGAATGCTTGTTGGGGTTTCTTTAAGATGACCCCTTGGAGTTGTTGCAAGATTTGTTGGATTTCCTTAGTCATTGCTTCTATTTGCACCTGCATCTTTTGTTGAAGAGCTAAAAGGTTATCTTGAGCATTAAGTTCATACATACCTTTTGGGGGATTTGACTGGTTTGTTTCTATGGTTCTCTCATTAGCCACCAAATCTTCAATTATGGTCTTCACTTGAGTGGCCATTTTATTGAGGTAGTTTCCTCCAGCTGATGCATTGATTATCCTCTTACAATTGTTGGTGATTCCTTTCATGAACATTGAAATTTGCATGAATTGGTTGTATCGATGACAAAGGCAACTCCTTAGGAGTAGCAATTTGATTGTTTGAAGTTTGCGATGCACACATTGATAGCTTCAACTCTAGACTCGGGGAAGAAGTGATTGAGGAATTGTCTTTGACTTCCTCCCATGTGGTTAGTGAATGGTGTGGGTGTGAGTTGAGCCAATCGGCTGCACTTCCCCCCAAAGAGAAGGGAAAGAGTAAAAGTTTAATATGTTCATCATTAATACCTGACAGCCTTAGCGATACACATAATTGTAGAAATCTTGTGAGATGAGCATGGGGATCCTCGTTGCTTGCTCTCATGAATTGGTTGTGGTTAAGGTTGTTGTGGACCCTTGAGGGGAAATAGATTTGGTTTTCCTCGATGTTTGGTGGTCTAATGGGTTGGCTTGCATCAGTTCCTTGACCGGTTGCTAGTTCTACCATTGTTTGCTCTACTTTAGTTGGTAAAGATATATTAAAAATAGAAAAGTAAAAGATATATGTCTAATATATATTCACACGAAAATTTGAAAATAAAAGGAAAAGATAAATCTGAAAATTAAAGATAAATCTACCAACTAAATTATAAATACTATATTTACTAATAGAGATAATAGATACTAATTTAAAAAATAAGAATTTAAAAGATATCTACATGTTATTAGAAAATTAGTAGTGATTAGGGAAGAAAATATTAAATGCTGAAAAATTTACAAAATAATTTCTAAGACAATTACAAAGATATGTTAGTAAATACAAAAGTATGAAAATTACAATCAATTAGATAATGTATTTAGAAGATAAAACTGAAATTAAAATTTTAAATAGGAGTGAGATATCTATCAAATCTTAAAAGATATGTAGATATTATTTGAATTTTCAATGTTGTAATTTTTACTAACTACCTAGATAAGAGATATTTACAATCTAATAAAATATAATCTATAACTAACTACCTAAATCTAACCTAAAAGATATATACACCTACTCTATTTTACTTTAATTATTATCTACTAATCTATCTACACCTAATAAAATCTATCTCCAATTATCTGTAACTATTTACAATTATTTACTAGTCTATTTACAAGTTCTTAATCAGATAAAAATAAAAATACATTTATTCCCCGACAACGATGCCAAAAACTTGTTAGGATTTTACTTCACGGTAGATTCAACTTATAGACCAAGTGTAACCCAATAGTGATGTAGTAACTAAACTATCGTCCAAGTAATCTCCCAAACAAATAAAGGAGAGATTTCATGTAATTATTTAACTAAGAAGTAGGTTTTTGTATTTTTTTTATTGTCACGAAATAAATAACATAAAATAAATTGCAATAAAATTTAAATGACAATAAAATAATTAAGTAAATATAGAAATACTAGACTTGGATGGTGACATCGATCTTGATGAATGAAAGTCTAGGTTTGGACTTGGAATTCAGTCAATCCATTATAACTTCATAATTCTCTACTCGTCTCTCTTACTCATCCCGAATTCACTAATGTATTCTACCCCAACTCCTGCATGGTCACATATTCTGAACTACTTGCTTGAAACCCAATCCCTTGGACATACCGACACAAGCAATCAACATTAATGGTCGAGAATTAGCGAGACTTGACCAAGATTATTCTATCCCTTGAAATAATCTCAAGTAAGTACTTGATTCATGTTCAAGTTTCAACAAGGCTCGCCAAAGCGCAAGTCAATTCCTGAATTCATCTATAAGATGGTCAATCAAATAAAGGCATTAAGTACGAAAAAAATAAAGAACTCAAGATGAAGTATTGAATTAATAGAATTAAAGTGAAACAAGGTTCATGCTTTCCTCTCCTAGGTGGAAGGAATTGCACTCATAAAAATAATACAATGAAACCTAGAGCATCTAATGGAATAATGAAGGTGTCTACAATATAATTCTAAGAACTGCTCGGAACTTCTACACTGTTACAATGAATGCCTAGTTTCCTATTTATAGAATTGTAACTGGGTTTTGTTAATGAGCTATCACAAGAAATTACAAACAAATAATATTTCTAATTAATTCAAGTAATTATCTTCTTCTTCAGTTGATTTATACCTGAAAAATATCTTTCTCTTGATTTTCTTAGCTTTTATCTTCAATTTCCACAATTTCTCCTTCTAGAAATTTCTGTTTAAATTTGCTAAAAAAAACTATAGAGAAAATTCATTAAAATAACTAAAACATAAAATTCTACCTAAGACAAGTAAAAATTGAATTTAAAGCTAATTTGATTCAAAACAAGGCCTTAAGTTAACTAAAATGTCAAATAAACGTCACAAAATACATATGAAAATCCAATGAATTTGACGTTTATTAGTGCATATGGGATGGATTATTATGATGGTGAAACTTACATCCTTGAGACCGACCATGAGGGAGATGGTGGGTACGAAGGTATAGTTTCAACCTCAAGGAATCCAAGTTTGGTTGTTGTAGTTGTTAGTAGGCACATAAGTTGAGGTGCTAAGAGGACTCTCAACCTAGTGATGAAGGTTGTCGATGGTGGCTAACAATGAAAGGGCATATAAAGTGGATGAGTGGACAAACTCCTAGATAGGTTAAGATCTTTGCAAGCCTTGCCGAGGTAAGTCACTATCCATGCTCATCTATTTTCAATAAAATCACACTTTCTCCGCATGATTAATTTGAGTTTTTTCGAATATTCAAATCATAGAGTGTGACTATATTAAGGATTCATGTCAATCCTTAAAGACGTGGTTGTTCTATAATACATAGATGCCAACATGGAAATCACAACTAATTAAAAATATCACTTATATGATAAATTTCATATGATGTTAGTGTTGTAATGCTTTTTGCATTACAACAACTCTTATGTATTTTCTGTGTTGTATTATTTTTTTATAAGGTATAAAATATTATTAATAAGGATTGATCTAATATGGAGCCTAAGGTGTATTTGTTATATACAATATACATTCTTCTGTAGATGTTCAATTTTATCCCATTTTCTCATTCATAATGTCGTCTTGGATATACATCATTATTTGCACTTTTTTATTTCTTTTTGTTCTATGATTGGAAATAAACAAATAGATATAAGTAATTTTAATAATACCAAACTTACTATTTTTACTATGATAAAAAAAACAAATAAAAAAACTTGTGATATACTTGTGAAAAACATCATAGAAAGATATATATATATATATATATATCCTTAAAAAATATAAATAAATAAATAAATAAATAAATAATTTACTTTTGAGTTAGCTAGCTCAAACTTTAATTGGAGTGATGTTTACGAAACTCTTAGAACCATAACCATTGGATAATGTTGGATCCCTCAAAATTCTTATAGTTTTAATGGTAACAAGTGTATTAAATTTTGATGATTTAATGAATTTTATTGGAATAGTACAGGAACTATATCGTCCAAACCAAGTTTGTTATTGAAATCCTTATCCTATGCTTTATTATAGCATCCAACATGAACTAGAACTTGTTTTATTAATGAATTAATCAACATCTGACGTGTTGTAAATGAACAAGCATCCAAACCATTGTGAAAATCAGCTTGCAATATATGTTTTGTCCTTTTGAACGTCCAATTAGAGATAAATAACTTGCATAAATATTTTATAACTAATTTAGTTATTGTCCAAAGATCACTAGGTTTATTCATCATCTAAAACCTCAGAAACTTTTGTTTCTCTCATGTTTTGAATTGCTAATCATTTGAAATTCAAGTGTGCACAGAGATAGCTATGCAAAAGGCATATTCTCTACAAAATCGTTAACAACAGTGGAACGCATCATGGAAAGGGCAACACTATTTGTCTCTCCTTTCTCTCCTTACCTCAAGTTGCCATGTTGCATTCTCTATAGTTGTGTGACAATGAATATTTTCGAAGGCTCTTAATTTCACAACAATCACAATTCATCAAGCCTATAAATAGAAGACCAAGCTTAGCACAAAAAGATTACAAATTCTGAGAAATTGTTTAAGAGTTGAAACTCAGCTTTAATTACTATATAAGCCTATAGATTAATTAAGTGCTGAAATTCTGAGATGGGTTCCATTCAAGTTTATAAAAGCGGGACTCTAAAAAATTAAACCTAAACCAATCTCTATCAGATTTTATCAAGTTTTGGAAAACCATAGGGAACCCATCTCACATTTTAAAAAAAAATTATTTGTTAATATACTTCAAATAAATTATAGATTCAATTATTAATTACATTTTAATTCAAATAATATATAATAAAAAAATAAAACATAAATAATGTAAATATATTTAAGAGTTAAATTATATATATTTGGTTAAATGCATAATTTTTAATTTTATTATTAAATTAGTATTATAATAATAATATTATTATTATAATATTATTAAATAATTATTCTATATTTAAATAATTATAATAAAACATGAAAATAATTACATAAATTATATATAATAATAGAATTATATATAAATGTATAGTTATATAATTAAAATTACAAATATATACATATCGGGATGGGTACATTGCGGCGACAAGATAGAAAGTGACATACCTAACCTCAAAACCCAACACGCTTTCCTAAGTTGGGGAAAATCCCAACCTAACTTTGACTTCAATCAAAGCAAATTTTTCCCGTCAAAGTCAGGACAAAATTTGACAGATACCCACAAATTCGATTTTTATTGTTGTAACCATAGTATTAAAATCCGGATCGACCCGGTCGATCCGACCGTGACCCGGGGACCGGACCGGGTCGGGTTGCTCTTTGGATCAATTGTGTCAACGACCTGCTTTAGCCCGTTCAACCCAGCCGGGTTGTGGTCAACCCACCAAACCCGAACCAGGTCAGCATTTCCCTCCTAGAAGCGAAACGGTGTCATTTTGCACTTAGGTTTTAGGATTTATTTTTCTTCAGTTTTCACTTCTTCTCTACGTCGAACCTCCGAGCGCAACGCAGCAGCTCCAATCCTCCAACCTCCAACGGTCCAACCAAGCCATGGTGCTCAGCCTTCGTCACCCAGGCCTGGTTGGGCCATCGCAACCTCCATCTAGGACTCTAGTATTCTTCGCGATTTCGGGACCTCCATCGAAGCTTTGTCGCAGCACCGTGACCTCCGTCCAACACTCCAGCCTTCGTCGCGCTGTCGTGACTTCATCCAGCCTTGGTCTTTGGTGAATCCTATTGCCATCGTGAATATGTTGTCCAAGACTCGAAGTCGAAGGTTAAACAATAGACATGTTCAAGAAAATTAGAAAATGGTCTGAAAATTGTAGTTTGTAAAGGTGCCTCCCTGCCTTGAATTTATTTGTTTTGTTAATTAACTGGATTATATTGTTTACTAAATCAAGAAGTCCATAACACAAGAATTTAGAGTTCGTTGGACTCATTAGGCATTAGGTTACACTATTAAGAGACTTACATATTTTTATATATCGTATTGTATTGCTCTTTTAGGGATATTTGATTATAGGATCGGTGTAGTTAATTAGATTAATTGCGAGGTCCTCCATGTCTTTGATTACTAGTTTCAAATCCATATAGTATCTGTATAACCGTTGGAATATGTTAGGTTGTAATTCTGCCTATGAACTTGGATGTATAACTGCATGAGAAGATATGACCATCAATTTGAATAGTATGAAACTCTCTTGCCAATTTCCTTAATTTAAAACATTTTGAATGCCACGGGAAATTCAAATTAATCACATTATTTGAGATTGAACTTCTTAGACAACTAAGAAATGTACCTACCTTTTTTTGGGCTGAAAATGTAACCTACCTCTCTTTGATTATTTGTGAGGGAGTGATACAATCCTAAAACCAAGGCAAGTGAAGGAAGACTTGGAATTACACATGGAGGCACTTCCTTTGGTGATTAAAGGGCCAATGACAAGGGCTAGCGCTCAAACACTCCAAGATCATATACAATCCAACTTATATCTCTTGGAGAACCATGAAGAAGGCTACAAAAATGTTGAGCTTATCTGTTGTAATTGATTACAAGTAGCCTTTAATCGATTAAATACTCTTGTATAAATGTTAGATTTATAAATAGCTCTGTTGTAATCAATTATTCCGTCTTGTAATCGATTACATGGAAGTGGGAGTCTATGTGATAATCGATTATCCCGTCTTGTAATCGATTACATGGAAGTGGGAGTCCCTGTGATAATCGATTATTTGGTGAAATAATCGATTACTTTGTTCATGAATCAGCTTCCAGGCATGATATGAACAAATAATCGATTACCAAGATCTAGTAATCGATTATTTGATTCAAAATAATTGATTACCATTACAAAATAATTGATTAAAGACGTTCCTTCTGCAGAGGCGCTATTTTTAGATTTAAAAGCTGTTTTGGAAAGCTTGTCTTGGAAGCTACGTTTGGGTTTCATTTAGGAAGCATTTACATTTCATTTAGTTTGTAGATTCGTGGTCTATATAAACCATATCACAACAGATTGTAAGAACTTTTGATTGAATGAAATTAGATTGCACTTTGTGTGTGAGAGGTTGAGAGTTATTCTCCCTTGTTCTTAGTGAAGAACTTCTTGTTTCTTATCAATAGCTTCTGAGCTATTGTGGTGATTCTTGCAAGACTTATTAGAATTCCTATTCCATGGTGTCAATCCCATTCCACTGCTATTCTTCTTCCATTGTTCCAATTCTTACATTACAAAAACCTAAAAAGTTGTCATAAAACAGAGCATTCACACTCTGTTTTTGTTTCAATTGAAGAATTGATTCCATTACAAGGAAGATCGGGGAAAACAGGACTTGATTTAGTTCAGGAGTCCATCATTTGGTATCTAGAGATTAAACCTTGTGGAATTCTTCTTCAATTTCAGTTTTGGGATTCTTCAAAGGTAAAATTCTGCATTAGAGTCAAAAACGAAAATCCTTAGTAATTCCTTGTTTCTTGATGTTTTCTTGTGATTATTAGTGTTATAGTTTTGTTAAGTGTTGTGTTACAAAAACCGTAGGTTTTCTTCAAGTTTCCCTTATGAATTCATGTTCTTCATGTTTCTCATGTTCTTCATAGTTTCCCTAATTTCTAACTTTGATTCTTGTCGATTTGTGTTAGTATTGTTGTTGTGTTGTGCAATACTTTGTTTTGATTTCAATTTCGTGCTTGATCTGGAACAAGTGTTAGAAACAAAAAGAAAAAACAAAAAGAAAAATTGCATCAAGTGTTATTAGAAAGCAAAAGAAATAGTAAAGAGTAGCTGGAAAACAGAAAATTAGAAGCAAGCTACAAAATTACAAGTTTTCAGAATTGCTTTGAACAATGAAATCAAGTGAAAGTGTATGACATTCAGAATTGATGAAAATGTCTTTTAGCAATTGAATTCATTGGCATATCTTTATTGCGAAGTTTATTACAGCTGTAGCATTCCTTGAGTTGTCTCATAAATTCCAATTTGAGTAGTCCTTTCTAAATTATGCTTTGTTGCTTGTCTCTTTAAATTTCCAAAAGTTTTGTCTTAGAAGTTTTCTATTCTTTGGACTCTTAAGTCTTGTTTAGAATCACTTCATATTTCACTATAGCAAAGAGGCTTGATTTGATATGAAGTTTTTGCCTAAGAACTAAAGAGAGAATAAGAGTGGAAAAAGGCAAGAGAGAATATTATAGAAAAAGTCTTGAAAGTGTGTAAACACGAGAGTAAGAGTAAACACTTAGAGAGTGGTGAGGAATTTCTTATATATATATATATATATACTTGTGTTTTCTTAACAATTTCTTTGAAGGATGAGTTCAAGTGGAGGAGATGCTTTGTCACCTAAAACTTCTAGGTTGATGAGAGCCATGACTAAGCAAATGGAGAAATTGCAAACTAGAATGGATGCAAAATTTGAAGAGTTGCAAAAGGAGAAAACAAGAAAGATTAGTTCCATGAGTAGTGTGGATGGATTGGCTTTTGGTAGTAGAAGGGAAAGTGATTATGCTTCTTCTTTTGGAGGAAATTACTATAATGAGAGGAGTGAGAGGGAGGAAAGGAGACAACATGATAGAAGAGAAAATCATAGGAGACACTATCCTAGAAGAGTGAGGAGAGAAGAGGAAGATAGGAGGATGATGAGAGAACATAGAGAATATGAGGATAGGAGGATGAGGAGAGAAGAGAGAGATGAAATGAATGGAGGATTGGGTGGAGTAAAAATAAAAATTCCAAAATTCCTTGGCACTAATGATCCTAATGAATACTTTGAGTGGGAAATGAAGGTTGAACAAATTTTCTCATGTCAACATTTTGAGGAAGACAAGAAAGTTACTCTTGCAACTATAGAATTTGGTGGTTATGCTTTGGAGTGGTGGAGCCACATTCAAAGAGAT
>PYAF01005004.1:246688-259074 GCA_007407185.1 Glycine tomentella
TAGAAATTTAAGATGTGGTAGAGCTATATTCTTATGACATAATTGAGGACCTAGTGCATAAAGCTCAAAGGGTGGAACAACAAATGAAAAGGAGGAAAATTTCCTATTCCAAGACTAGTGTGGCTGCAACTTTTAGTTGGAAAGACAAACCAAAAAGGGAGAGTTCTCAAGTTAAAAGAAGAGAAGAGAAGGTAGAAAAGCCAACTAAAAAGATTGAACAATTAACTCCAACAAAAACGGGAAGCATCAAATGCTTCAAGTGTCCAGGAAGAGGACATATTCCTTTTCAATGTCCTAATGAAAGAACTATGATTTTGCTAGAAGATGGGAAGGTTACAAGTGAATCTTCAAGTTATGCATCTAGTTCTTCAAGTGAAAAAGAAAAGACACTTACACTTGTGGAGGCGGAAGAGGGAGATCTTTTGATGGTTAGAAGAATGTTGACTAATTTTTGCCTAGATAAAGAGGATAATCAAAGAGAAAATATTTTTCACACAAGATGCTTGGTTAGAGACAAAGTATGTTCACTCATCATTGGCGGTGGGAGTTGTACTAATGTAGCTAGCACAAGAATTGTGGAGAAATTACAATTGCCAACAACAAAACATCCAAAACCATACAAGCTACAATGGCTTAGTGAAAGTAGAGAAGTGGTGGTAAATTCTCGAGTGCTCATTCCTTTTTCTATTAATGCTTATCATGATAATGTTCTTTGCGATATTGTTCCTATGGAGGCTGGACATATTCTTCTTGGTAGGCCTTGGCAATATGATAGGAAAGTTGTACATGATGGCAAGGAAAATACTTTTGAGTTTGAGCATAAAGGCAAGAAAATTATTTTGAGGTCATTGACTCCTAGACAAGTGTGTGAGGATTAAATAAAGATGAAAGAAAAAAGAATAAAAGAGTTGAAAATAAATTACTGCACCTGAAAAGAAAAAAAAAGTGTTGTACAAAAAGGAAAATCTAGTGAGAAAAAAAGAAAGGAAAAAGAAAATAGTAACAAAAAAATTCATGAGATAAAAGAGAACTTCCTTTTGAGTGAAAAACAAGTGAAGAGAGTGTTATTGGTTCAACAACCTCTTTATTATATGCTCCCTAACTCTCTTTGTTTACATGTTGAAAAGCAAGATGAAAAATTGCCCAAAGCTATGCAATCTCTTTTGGAAGAGTATCAAGATGTTTTTCCAAAGGAAATTCCAAATGGCTTACCTCCTTTAAGAGGTATAGAGCATCAAATAGATTTGATTCTGGGTTGTTCACTTCCTAATAGGCCAGCCAACAAGACTTCACCAATGGAAGCAAAAGAGATTCAAAGTCAAGTGAAGAAGTTACTTGAAAAGGGATGTATTCGTGAAAGCATGAGCCCTTGTGCTATGCCTATCATCCTTGTGACTAAGAAGGAGAGAACTTGGAGGATGTGTACAGATTGTAGGGCAATCAATAACATCACCATAGGGTATAGACATCTTATCCCTAGACTTAATGATCTTTTAGATGAATTACATGGTGCTACTATTTTCTCTAAAATTGATCTTAAGAGTGGTTATCATCAAATAAGGATGAGGGAAGGGGATGAATGGAAAACGGCTTTCAAAACAAAATTTGGACTTTATGAATGGTTAGTTATGCCTTTTGGGTTAACTAATACACCTATTTATGAGATTTGTGAATCATGTTCTTAGACACTTCATAGGTAAATTTGTGGTAGTACATTTTGATGACATTCTTGTTTATAGTGCTAATTTGGATGATCATTTGATGCATGTCAAGGATGTTTTAGAGGTGCTAAGGAAGGAAACTTTGTTTGGAGCTATTGATAAATGTTCTTTTTGCACTTCACAAGTTGTGTTTCTAGGTTTTGTAGTAGGTGCTCAAGGAGTCCAAGTGGATCAATAGAAAGTGAAAGCTATCATGGAGTGGCCAACACCAAAGAATGTGAAAGATGTGAGAAGTTTCCATGGTTTAGCTAGTTTCTATAGGAGATTTGTAAAAGATTTTAGTACTATTGCTTCTCCTTTAAATGATTTAATGAAAAAGACCATGAACTTTTCTTAGGAACAAGAGCATGAGATTGCTTTCCAAACATTAAAGGATAAGTTATCTAATGCACCTATTCTTGCATTGCCTAATTTTAATGCTTCCTTTGAATTAGAATGTGATGCATATAATGTAGGTATTGGGGGTTTTTAATTCAAGATAAACATCCCATTGCTTATTTTAGTGAGAAATTAAAGGATGCATGTTTGAACTATTCCACTTATGACAAAGAATTGTATGCACTTGTTAGAGTTTTGCAAACTTGGCAACATTATCTTTTACCTAAGGAATTTGTGATACATAGTGATCTTGAATCTCTTAAATATTTGAAAAGCCAAGGTAAACTCAACAAGAGACATGCTAAGTGGGTTGAGTTCAATGAACAATTTCCTTATGTCATTAAACACAAGCAAGGAAAGTTGAATGTAATGGTGGATGCCCTTTCAAGAAGGCATTGCTTGATTTCTATGCTTGAGACTAAATTGCTTAGATTTAATCACATAAAGGAGTTGTATGTAAGTGATAATGACTTCTCTAGTATCTTTGCTTTGTGTGCAAAAGGAGCTCATCAAAGATATTTTAGACATGATGGTTTCTTGTTCAAAGAAAAGAAACTATGTGTTCCTAAAAGTTCTTTGAGAGAACTTTTCATAAGGGAAGCTCATGAAAATAATTTAATGGTCACTTTGGGGTGGAGAAAACTTTGGCTATGTTACATGAACATTTATTTTGGCCAAAAATGAAGCATGATGTGCATAAATTTATTTCTCAATGCATTGTTTGTCATAAAGCTAAATCTAAATTCATGCATCATGGTTTGTATACACCTTTACCTATTCCGAACTCTCCTTGGATTGATATCTCTATGGACTTTGTCCTTGGTCTTCCAAGATCCAAGAGAGGAAAGGATTCTATTTTTGTTGTTGTTGATAGGTTCTCAAAGATGGCACACTTCATACCTTGCCATAAAAGTGATTATGCTTGTGAAGTGGCTAATCTTTTCTTCAAAGAGGTAGTGAGACTGCATGGATTACCAAGAAGAATTGTGAGTGATAGAGACACCAAGTTCCTTAGTCATTTTTGGAAAAAACATTGTGGGGTCCAAATGAAGATATAAACTTGAGGACAAGTTCTTTTCAAGAAGGAGGGGATGATACAATCCTAAAACCAAGGCAAGTGAAGGAAGACTTGGAATTACACATGGAGGCACTTCCTTTTGTGATTAACGGGCCAATGACAAGGGCTAGGGCTCAAACACTCCAAGATCATATATAATCCAACTTATACCTCTTGGAGAACCATGAAGAAGGCTACAAAATGTTGAGCTTATCTGTTGTAATCGATTACAAGTAGCCAGTAATCGATTAAATATACTTGTATAAATGTTAGATTTGTAAATAGCTCTGTTGTAATCGATTATTCCATCTTGTAATCGATTACATGGAAGTGGGAGTCTCTGTGATATTCGATTATCCCATCTTGTAATCGATTACATGGAAGTGGGAGTCCCTGTGATAATCGATTATTTGCTGAAATAATCGATTACTTTGTTCATGAATCAGCTTCCAGGCATGATATGAACAAATAATCGATTACCAAGATATAGTAATCGATTATTTGATTCAAAATAATTTTACCATTACGAAATAATCGATTAAAGTCGTTCCTTCTGCAAAGGCGTTATTTTTAGATTTAAAAGCTGTTTTGGAAAGCTTGTCTTGGAAGCTACGTTTGGGTTTCATTTAGGACGCATTTACATTTCATTTAGCTTGTAGATTCGTGGTCTATATAAACCACATCACAACAGATTGTAAGAACTTTTGATTGAATGAAATTAGATTGCACTTTTTGTGTGAGAGGTTGAGAATTATTCTCCCTTGTTCTTAGTGAAGAACTTATTGTTTCTTATCAATAGCTTCTGAGCTATTGTGGTGATTCTTGTAAGACTTATTGGAATTCCTATTCCATGGTGTCCATCCCATTTAACTTCTATTCTTCTTCCATTGTTCTAATTCTTACATTAGAAAAACCTAAAAAGCTGTCATAAAATAGAGCATTTACACTCTGTTTTTGTTTCAATTGAAGAATTGATTCCATTGCAAGGAAGATCGAGGCAAACAGGACTTGATTCAGTTTAGGAGTCCATCAGGGAGCTGGACCAATGCTACTCATGGCAGTTGGTTACCATTTACAGGGGCCAAAATATTTGTATTAGTGGATGAAAGTATGAGTTATATTTTGTCTTTTTGAGTTTGAACTGAATTGATGTGTTAATTAGTTAATGTTGGTCTTATTTTACCATTAGTAGAATTGGCCAAAATATATTTTGTCTTATTTTTTTCTTGAATTGAACTTATAGTCTTATAGGCTTATAGCTCTTGAATTGAACTGATATGTTGATCATTTTGAACTGAATATGTGTATGAAATTATGAATTATAATTGGTCTTTTTGAACTAAACTGATATGAGTGATATGTTAATGTTGGTCTTTTTATATTTTTTTCCAATTGATTGTTGTATGTGACATAAATATTGAATTGCCCTATTAGACTGTTTTCATTTCATAATTCATATAGTTGCTTTTACCACAAAAATGATGAGTTGATTGATTGAAATAAAATTAAGTTAGTGTAATAGATGGAAAGACTGAATTTATTAAGTGTATAATTGTATGAATCATATATTGAATGGATGTAGTCTTGTATCTGTCTACCTCTGTCCTAGAAGCATGGAGTTGCAAAAAACTATGTAGCCAATTAGTTCACTATTTGGTCTATTTTAATTGTATGATTTGGATCATATATGACATCTGGTGGTGAAACTGAAACATCAGCACCCCAAGAAACATCTACTCAAAATTCAAGGCCTAATATCAAAGTAAAGACTGACATAGCTTGGGCACATTGTAAGCTCATTCAAGAGGGTGACAAGAATGCTATGATGTGTATTTACTGTGATAAAATTGTTAGGGGGTGGAATTAATGGATTAAAGGCTCACTTAGCTGGTGAAAAGGGTCTTTGTGCAATAAGGTTCCTCCTAATGTTCGTTATCTAATGAAACATAATATTGAAGACAATAAGAGCAAGAATAAGAAGAGAAGAATTGATGAAGAACATGAGTTTTATTCACCCAGTGAAGAAGGTGGTGAAAGGCCAATAGAAATGGAACAACATAGTGAACAAACAGCAAGGACAACTGATAAAGTGAAGACAAGTAGTCATATTGGGAATTATTTTCAACCTAGAACCACTCCTGGATCTCAACTTACTTTGAAAAGTGTGCTGCAAAATAAACAAGTAATACGAAGGTGTGACCTTGCTATTGCTAAATGGTTCATTGATGCATTTATTCCATTTAATGTAGCTAATTCAACATATTTTCATCCTATGATTGATGCTCTATATAGCATGAGTCCAAGTATGCATTATCTTCGTGGGGATTTGTTAAATAGTTGGGTTGATGATGTGCATAAACTTGTGGATGAATATCGTTCCATTTGGAAAAAACTGGTTGTACTCTTATGGCAAATGAATGGACTGATAGGAAAAGGAGAACTCTTATCAATTTTTTGGTTTATTGTCCTAAAGGAACTATTTTTCTGAAATCTATTGATGTGTCTTATGCTTCTAAATATGTTGATTTATTTTTTAAGCTTTTCAAGGATGTCGTGTTATGTATTGGTCCTGAAAATGTAGTTCACATAGTAACTGACAATGCTACCAATTATGTTGTTGCTGGTAGGTTATTAGAAAAAGAGTTTCCTAAACTGTTTTGGTCTCCTTGTGCAGCACATTGCATCAATTTGATGTTGCAAGACATGGGAAAATTGGAGGAAGTTTGTGAGGTTGTGTCACATGCCTAAAAAATCACTAAATATATTTATAATCATTGCTTTGCTTTTTATGAGAAAACATACAGGTGGAAAGGAAATACTTTGTCCTGCTCCTACTCGCTTTGCCACTAATTTCATTACTTTGCAGAGTATTTTGGCTCAAAATGATGCATTAAGAGTCATGGTAACTTTTAAAGAATGGACAAGCTCAGCTTATGCCAAAGAAGCCAAGGCAAAACAATTTGTGGAACAAGTCTTAGACTCTGGGTTTTGGAGTAAATGTGTTGATATAGTGAAACTGACTGAACCACTTGTACGTGTGTTGCGTATGGTTGATAGTGAAGATAAACCAGCTATGGGTTTTCTTTACTGATCCATATATAAAGCTAGAGAAGAGATGGTAAAGAGGTTTCGAAGAATAAAACAAAAAAGTGGAGCCTTACTTGAAAATCTTAGATCATCGTTGGGATTCACAACTTCACAAAAATCTCTATGCGCGGGTTATTGGTTAAATCCTGCTTATCTGTTTAATGAGGAAGAATTTGAACACACGCGACTACAACAACTGGTTTGTTGGATGTCATTGAAAGGTATGCTCATGGAGATAATCAGTTGCGAACTAAGCTAACTAGTGAGAAGAGAATTTACAGTAATGCTAAGCTGGATTTTAGAAGACAAACTGCTTTGGATGAACAAAATACTGTAATGCCAGGTAACTTTCAAAACTTGTAAATTGTAGTCATGTTGAATATTTCTTTGTTAGTTAAGTTGTCACTTTATTTGTTATTAATTTATTTTATGACATGTAATATTTTAGATCAATGGTGGGCATCTTATGGATGCGGGGTACCACATTTGCAAAAGATGACTATTCGTATTTTAAGCCAAACTTGTAGTGCTTCAGGCTGTGAGCGGAATTGGAGTGTATTTGAGCACATTCATTCAAAGAAAAGAAATAGGTTGGAGCATCAAAAACTTAATGATTTAGTCTATGTTCGTTACAACTTGAGGTTGCGAAATAGGTATTATTATTAAATTTTTATTCTTTTTCATTGTTTATCTTTCTATATTACATATGGTTACATTTTTGTACATGTGCTTAGGAAAAAGAGACAACAAAGCTATTATCATATCAATTTGGAAACACTTGATGACCATGTTGATTGGGTAATGGAGGATTCACCACCATTCTTAACCGTGGAGGAGGTGGATGCATTACGAAAAGACCTTGCAAATATGACCATTCAACCACTTTCAAATGATATTGGTATATTTTAATCATATTTTTATTTCAAATTTGTTTCATACTTGTTATCTCTAAATGCTAATTAGTAATTAGTACTTTCTATCTAATTTTTTTGAAATAGGCCCTTTAAATTTAGATGATGATGTTGATGAAGCACAAGACAATCCCATGGAAAACATGAATTTAAATGAAAGCAATGTTGATCATGAAGTTACAATGGGAGATTCTTCTGAGTTTTTTAATGAAGAAGAAGTTCCTCAAAATGACAATGACTTAGTTTATGCCCCTTGGCCGTAGAAAACATTTAAATTGTTGAATTTGTTTAGGAACATATGTTGAACTTAAACTTATTTTATTTAGTTTATGTTTGTGATATTTGTTACTTGTTTGTTTGAACTTGGACAATGATGTTTTTTTTAACATTTTGATATTTAATTATCTATGACTCTATGTTATGGAATAATATTAATTTGTTAGTTAAGTTTTAAAAATTTTAAGACATTGTCATGCGGGTCAATCAGTGACCCACCGGTTCGACCACTGACCCAGTGATCCAGTACCTTGACCGGGTAAGTCACCGGGTCGATTTTTAAAACACTGGTTGTAACACCTTGAAATATCGATAACTGAAAATAAATGTTTGATGTGTTTCTTGTGTTATTTGATTATTTAATTAGTTTAGATTATTTGAATTGTTGTGTAAATTATCCTTGTGCAATTGCTTGGTGTGGATGTTAAGTTATGTGAAGTTTGTTTCTATGTTGAAATGTGTGATTTATAATTTGACCCAAAACATATTTCGGTAAAACCACAATCTTGGATTCTTTAACCATTGGATCGCCTTCAAATTTTGTAAGTAGGTTCACAACCCATCTCTTTATATCTTGACCATTGGGATTTGCAAAATAAAAACTTTTTATGTCACGCTAAGCGCGAACAACACGCTAAGCGCAATTCCAAACAGAGAGGGAATTGCGCTGAGCAAGATGAGCGAGCTCAGTGAGAACTACAGCTTATAAATACGTCCAGTAGCGTAGAAAACACGTTTTTCACCTCTCTCTCTGAACTCTCACCCAAACCCTAGAATCTCCTATTCCACCACTCACAACCTTCGGTGACCGCCACGAGCTGCCGCAACTTGCCGTCGGACCATCGCACGAAGAGGAACACTTTAATTTGAGCAGAATCTTCAAAACTCAACTCGAGGATTCGGTAGAGAACGAAGCCCCCAATCCTCCTTTCTTGGTTTCTTCAGGGTAACCATGCTTTCCTTATATTCTCCTAGTTAGTTTAAGTCTCTTTTAGTATCTCTTGTGATTTGGGTACCGTTATTGAGTGTTTTTACACTTCTTTTGAAAATGAGAAGTTGTAAAAGTTTCCTTTTATAAAATTGACGTCATTTTTGTGACCTTCGTTGAGCTCCGATCACATTGGTGTGATCAAAATTTCAAAATGATGTCTTTTTGATGTGGATTTCCAAAACATCATTTTAGCCCCATTTAAATTTGAGTGGGTATTTGACCCTGAATGTTAATGTTAACCTTGTCTTTGAAATATATACTAAATTGTCTTCGATTTGGTATATAGACCTTTGCATTTGGACCAAAGTACATGAACTTGAGAGATCTCAAAACGACGCTTCAAGGAGCTAACAAAGGGATATAGATAGGTGAGGGGAGTTTATTATTTGTTTATAGCTTTTGATAACATAGTTGGGGTCAGGGAACCGAATTATGGGGATGCATGTTTGTCCCTGTTGTGTGCTGGTTTTCAAGAAAAAGATACTGTATTTTTAACTAATGGGATGCGATATATTTATTATTGAATGCATGTTTGTCCCTGTTATGTGCTTGTTTTCAAGAAACACTATGTTTTTAACTAACGGGATGCGATGAATTTGCTATTGATGGATAAAAGTGTGAATAATGTTGTTGTAATGATTGAATTTTTGGGAAAAGTCTTAATTACATAGGAGATTCTACCAAAAATTTTATAATATGTTATCCTAGTTAATTCTTTTTTAAAATTTAAATGGACATAAGAGTTTGTTTCTATATTGTAGTTCTCCTCTTTAATTTATAATTTTCATAAAATACCAGTCTCGTGGTATTATGGATTGTGAATGAATGAGGTTTGTGTTATTTGAAGACCTGGGGAATGTGAATCTCAGGCATATGTCATGTGTATAGATGTGAAATGTGATTGCTTGTGATGTTGTTGATGATGTTGAAATGAGATAATGTTGATGTACTTGATGATGTTGAAATGAGATAATGTTGATGTACTTGATGATGTTAAAATGAGATAATGTTGATGTGGTTGTTGGTATTGAAATGAGATAATGCTAATGTAGTTGATAATATTGAAATGAAATGATGTTGATGTTGTTGATGACATTGAGATTGAGATGATATGGATGTCAATCATAACATTAAGATGAGATGATGTTGATGTTGATGATGACATTGATGAGAGATAATGTTGATGTTGACTATGTCATCGTGATGGATGTATGTTGTGTATGTACATGGAGGGTGCAGCGACCTGTTGGATATCCTTGGGAGGGAAGATGATGAGTTTATGAATTTTAAGCATGCCTGGAAAGGGAAAGTGATTGCTTAGAATTCTGGTCTCTATCCATGATCAGTGCATTGATGGGCTCGTGTTTCATACTTCATAATTGCATGAAAATAGAATGAAGACAATGTGTACCTGTGATTTTTATGAGGATAAAAATGCGGGTACTAGGGGGCATATCATTCGATTTGGAATTCCCTTGTGACTCAGGCTGATAACCATAGGGGAATGGCCAGTGCATGACAGGGTGACCCCAACAAACTACTGAATCATTTTCCTAAGTGAGAGGCTATTTCCAGAGTAAATGGTACCACATTGCATTTGAGAGTTGAGTCAGGTGCATGCATCATTTTGAGCATAATTGATTTGAATTGTGGAAAAAGTTGATGACTAGTTTGTTGAGTGTGTGTGTGTATGTGAACTGATTGATTCCTGAGAATGATTGTGGTTGTTATTGTTGTTTTCTTTCTAATTATTGTTATATGGTGTTTGTTGATCTTGTATAATAAACTCACCCTTACAATTTTTGTATCGTACTGTAGTTGGTACCTGTGATGATCGCGAACCTTTGTTCGTGGGAGTAAAAGAGTAGCAATATGTGACGTTGGAGGAAGATCTTTTTGTTGGAGCCACCAAGCCGACGTGATAACGTTGGAATTCATTTTGGGAAAGAGTTGTGTTTTGTTATCAACTCTTTCTTAATTGGTTCCTTGATTTTTTTTTTTTGGTTGAGCATGTAAGTTCCAGGCAAACTAAGTTCTGACATGTGAATGACATATAATGGTGCAATTTATATATATGTATATTTATTTATTTACATATTTGTGCAATGTCTTGTGAGTATAGTATCGCAAAAAATTTACTCTCATTTTCATAGTCAAATTAATTGAGTTTTCATTAAAAATTAAAAATTACATGTTTAAAGTAGTAATATCGTAGCGACAAGACGAGTCGTTATTATTGTCATGCCTACTCAACACTAGCATTTTACACATGGATAATGGTCATTTGTCACTATGGGTGACATGTTAGTAGTTAACATAGAAAAATAACGAGATAAACTTAAAATGGACCAAAATGATTTTCGGAAGACTGAGACCCTTAAAAACAAATATTACATAAACTTCAAGAATTAAAAACATAATTAACCCTTGAAAAATCTTAAAATAAGAAGATCACGAAATTAATGTGTCTATCTATATAGAGTTGTTGACATTAAGTATAGTAGTTGACTAAGAGTTTAGGTCGACAATTACAAAGAATAATGTTTTAATTGGATACTTAATGGACAGTGTTTGTAAGTGTGAGACAAGTTAGAGAGATGTTTGTATTGCTAATGTGTCTGCAACTACACAACTTCAAAACCTATTCTTGAATGAAATCTAAAATTTTACAATGGTAGCACGTATAATAAAAATTGATAATTGATTTCGCACTATTTGAACGTACAACATATGATGATGAATTGATATATGCATATTGTTAATAATTCAGATGTATTTAGATATAGTTAGAAAATAAATGGAAACATATTTTCTTCTATTTGGTTCTTTTTCATTAGTGAAGACTTCCAAAGTTACATGGATTCAATTTATGCTTTATACGACGTGTCTTTCATTCTCTAGCTAGTTGGACGGGGAAATATTGAGATACAGGAACTAAAGGAATTTTATAAGAAAAATAAATTAAATAAATCTATATATTGTGATGTTTCTAAAGGTATCAGTGGTTCCAGTATGTGAAAAGATGAGGGAGCATAGATTGAGATGGTTTGGGCATGTTACGAGACGGCCATTAGATGCTCCTGTCAGAACAAGAGTCTGTTACCAAGAGCTAGATACAAAGAGAGGTAGAGGTCGACCAAAACTTACTTGGGGAAAGGTAGTTAAACAAGACCTAATGGAGTGGGATATAGATTGGCGGACGGTATGTCTTAGGACGGAGTGGAGAAAAGCTATAAGTCTGGTGGAGGGTTAAACCCTTTAGTAGTTTATGTTTCAGTTGTTTTCTTGTTTTAATTCTTTTCTTTTCTCCTCTCACCATTCTTTTATTTTAACTTTGTTTCTCTCTTTTGTTCTATTTTCGATTTATCATTGGGTTCATCTACCACCGACCCCAATTAATTTGGGTTAAAGGTGCTGTTGATGTTGATGTTCTAAATGCAATCCTAGTAAAAATTTATTTTAGTAAGCACATAACGATATAATACGTACAACATTGTTAGCTGCACAAAAACGAAGTAGGGTTTTGGGCAAGAAAAAAAATTAAGAAGAAACTTTCTCTTATCTCCCAAAATATCTAGCAACAAGGCTTATATAGCCAATTGCAATTCCCAAAACACCCTTCGTATTATTATTGCAAAGTTCTAATTAACTGAGTTAATAGACCAATTATATTAAAAAACAATTAATTTTGATACATATAACACTAAAATTTTAATGTATATTTAATACACATATAAGTTTACATAATAAATTTTGTAACAATTAATTTTGATCTAATAATTAAAGTATTTTTTTACATATAAAAATCATAAATTTAAATAAAAATTATAGTTTTGAATAAAAATTTATGAGTTTATTAAAAAATATTAGACTAGTAAATACAGATATAATTTTTAATTTAATAGGAAAATACAAATATAATTTTTATTAAATTTGCAATTTTTTATTAAACTTATGATTTTTAT
>PYAF01005004.1:261185-273511 GCA_007407185.1 Glycine tomentella
AAGCATCCCAGAGTATTTGTAAAGTTTCCTCCTTAAGATATCTTGCTAAAATAACTAAGGGCAATTTGGTCATTTTAAAAATATCCAGGGGTATTTGCGTCATTTCCCTCAAATCTTTTTATACTGCCTCCGATCACATTTTACCCTAATATTTTGAATACAGAATATCAATCGACTGTAAAATTTTGGAGTGTTACAAAAACACTAAATTTGCGTAAAGCTCTAGGCAGAGATGTAGAGACATCTGTTGGAACACGTGATGCTGATAACCCACAGGAAGACATTGAACGTCGTAGGCCTACCACCTCCGCTAGAAGACAACGGGCAACTAGTCCTATTGCTGAGGAACCAGTTCCTCAGGAAGACCGGGTTGAGGCTGATATTCATGTGCCAGATGACATAGGTAGTGTTGTCAGAAGGTTTTCCAGGTGGGCCGGAAGACTGTTCAATTTTGAAAGACTATGGTAACCACATCGCGGATAGAGTTTGGGCCGGAGAGGTAGTTTTATGTATAATTATACCTGACAAAAGAATTTTTAATTGAAGATGTGATGTCCTTTGACAATAACTTCTTTGTAGGAACGTGATGAGTTAAAATTGGCTTCTCACGGACGGAAAGTTGCCAAATTTGGACCCCCGGCACCTGAGATTGAAGGACTAGTCGCTTCTACTGGGTTAAGCCCATTGATTTCATCCTCGGTCGAGACCGGAGACAGAGGATTGCTATTCGCGTTTGTGGAGAGGTGGCACCCAGAGACCAGCAGCTTCCACTTTCCAATTGGAGAAATTAGCCTGACGTTAGATGATGTTGCGTTGTTGTTGCATCTCCCAGTTATGGGAGCTTTGCAGACGTATGATTGATAAGTGCCATATTTCAGTTAAATTCATGTTTCAAATATTGGCACTTATCTTTTGATTTCATTAACTTGGCTTATAAATTTTCCCTAAACCTAGTTAAATAACACCTAGTACTTGTGTTAAAGTTGTTTTGGAAGATTAATCCAATCATGTTTTGTATTTTGATAGATTCTGTGGATTTTCGAGGCTTCCGAATAAGCAAAGCAAGCAAAAAAGGCTTATATAGCAAGTATGGGAGGTGCAACAAGCATTTCAGGCCCAGAAATCGACATGGCCCAAAGCTTTCTTCAACATTAAGACTTTAACTCGCCCAGGCGACCAACCATAGTGTATTTTGCTCGCCCCGGCGAGCTACAAGTTCCAAAAAGATATGTTAAGCTGGCCCAGGCGACCAAAACATGAACACAATGGTGACCTGGGCGAGCGAAAGCAGGAAAGCCATGGATCTATAAATAGCTGCGAATTTGGAGAGAAAAATTCATTCTTTTGCATTCCTTTCTTGCTTAAGGCTTATTCCTTAGGTTTAGGAGGTTAAATATTAGTAGTATGTAGGCTAGGAAAGTGAGAGAAGCGAGGATTAGTGTGGAGACTCTGCCAGACAAAAGTGAAAATGAATAGAATACTTCAACACAACCAAGAGGGGGGTGAATTGGTTGAATCTTGGTAAATTAAAAATTTAAAATCAGAGTTACCACAGGATCTTTATCACTTTAAAAATTGTTTCAAAACCAAGAATCAATATTCAATCAAATTCTTTTTCCAAGAAGAATAGAAAACAGAGTATAACTTTCTGTGCAATGAGATTGATTCACAAACAAAACAATTAAGAGATGAATAGGTGAGAAGAAAGATTAGCCACAGATTTTTATACTGGTTCACTTCAAACACTATGAAGCTACATCCAGTTCTTCCACTCAACACTAGAGTAGAGTTCCACTATTGCAAAAATATTCTTACAGGCAATTACAAGCCTCTCTTTATCAACCCTAGATAAAGTTCAGAAGTCTAAAACTATAATAACCTGGTTTAAAAAAAAAATCATGGTTTCTCCTTCCCCACGACCCCAACCTCCATTGATGCATGCTCCAAGCTTCCTAGGACCTTGTTTGATGACCTAAACACCTCCTTGTGACCTTTGATTGTGAGAGAAACACTTAGAAAGCTTCAATCCTTCATCCTTTCTCTTAAAACCTCTTGTGAGTGAGAGTTTGATTTCTCAAGAGGAAAGCTTAGAGAACTTGAGGGTGGCCGAGACTCAAGGCTTGGAACGGACACCAGAGCTTGAGGAAGCTGTCTTGAGGCCCTTCTAGTCACCACTGAGGTAAGAAACTCAAGTTTCTCCGGCTATTTTAGAATTTGGGGTTTCCTGTGAGTAGTGACCCATATGAGCTGGGGCTAAAATTAGCCCAGGGTCCTGTAGAGAAACTTGTTTAGAATGGTTTAGTGATGAAGGATTAGCTTTCATTTTCTGATTTAGAGACCTTTGAATCTTGGCTCTATGGCTTGTATGTGTGGCTTTTGTGATAAGTCACTGGTTGGATTTATGCCATGATAGAGCCTAGGTTAGGTTTGTATTGAGCCTGAAAGGCTAACGGAATGGTGCCTTGACTGAGGTTTAAACCATTTTAGGGATATGTTAAATTAGGGGCTATTGTGAGCCAGAGCCTAGATATATGATGCGCATTGAGTCTAGGATGACTCAGAGGCTTGGCTTTCCGCCTTGAGGGACCTTGTATGGTCTATGAACAGCCTAGTGTGGGCTGAGTTGATTGAACCCTAGGATAGGGGAATTCTGTTATGCTATATTCTATGTTTGAATGTCTGTGGACTGGTTTTGATATTAGCATATGCCTTGATTAGGGCGTGATATTGAGACTGTTGGTGGCGGGAGCCACAGACTTGGGAAGGAACTACAGAGTGATACCTTGCCAGGTAAGTTCAGTGTTCTTGGGAAAGAAATCCCATTTGGTTGCACACTATACTCCGGGGGAGAGGTGGTCATGATTCATGATGCATGCATTGGTTGTGACATTTCTTATGATGATGTGAGTGTATCTATGTTGGATGAATGAATACTATGATTGTGATAGATCTGTTGGCCAATAGATAAATACAGGCATTGAGGGTTCTCTGCCCTGTATTTAGGCGTTGAGGGTTCTCCGTCGGGCATTAAGGGTTCTCTGCCATGAAATCATGCGTTGAGGGTTCTCCGTTAGGCATTGAGGGATGCTCTGCCGCAAGAATAGAGCAGATAGCTGCTCCATGTTGATTTGAGGGCCAGAGGGCCAAGCCAGAGGGCCATGTTTGATATGTTTGCCTGATGTGTGTATTGTGATTTGTGAGCCAGGGTGGGAATGATTTCCCAAGGACCCTGAGCTTACTGAGACATGTTATCTCACCATGTGTGGGGATTTATGATTTCAGGTGACTCTTCTGGACGAAGAGAGCAGTCTCAGGGCAGGAGGCCCGTGTAGAGACGTTTCTGCTTGACTGAGAAGCAGCAGATGGAGCTTGAAGGCTCAGATTTGTTTTGATTATATTTTGTACCCTTGATAAGGGATGGTGTAGGTGTACACTTGATACATGTATAGTTCTGTATACCCTTGATGAGGGCGGATATTCTTTTGTATCACCACGATGTGGTGTGGACTGTGATGTATATATTGTACAGAACTATTTATGATACATATATGAGACTTTTCCCTGAGTATTATTGTTGTATATTTGACTATCTTCCTGTATGTTCAAGTTATCTGTCTTTATGATGTATGATATGAAAAGAAACTGGATCAGTAGGGATGTGAAAATATGTCTTGTATGTTATATGTTTTATTCCATACATGATGAATCAAGAAAAGCGATTTTGTGCTTCCGCTGAGGTTTTATATTGATATTTAAGCGCTAATCTGGTATTATTAATGATAACAAGTCGGAGGCCTATGGGGTGTTACAAAAACACTATTAGACCCTTAGAGACCAAAACCCACACTGAGAACACTACTCAGCTGTCCTTAGAGAAACACTATCTCTAAACATGTAAGAAATCCATTTACAATAGACTAATCTTTACAAAAATTAAAATAACAGTTTTACACCTTCAAAGAATAAGGAAAGATATCACCTGATAATCCAAGAACTCATGCAAATGAATGATTCAACAGGTTGAATGACAAATTACACACTCAATGCATTCCTTTCCTTATGCTTTGATGAACAATGATGCTTCACTTCTTTGAATCAAAAACCCATAAGAATTTGTGAAGCCCATATGCCTTTTGAAACTCAAAAAGTCACTAATGAAAGCTTGTGAATGTTTGTGAATGCTCAGATTTCGAAATTCTCAAGTTACAAAAACACAGAGCAGTGGGTTCTATTTATAACAGCTTTCTAACTGAAAATAATCGATTAAACACGCTCTTGTAATCGATTATTTAACATATGTAATCGATTAAAGTGCTCCTAATTGGTTCTGAGTTTAGGCTATGAATAATATAATCGATTATTCCGTGAAGTAATCGATTAAGCCAGACAGACATGTTTTTCTAAATGCATTGATTAATCGATTACTGACTATGGTAATCGATTAAGACAGTCAGTCACATTTTTAAAAAATGAACTATGTAATCGATTAAAGCGATATGTAATCGATTACCTTAGTAGAACATGTTTACCATAGGCATGGATGTAATCGATTACGACCATCTGTAATCGATTAAGACAGACAATATGATTTTCCTATTTTGGCCTATGTAATCGATTAATTCGATATGTAATCGATTACTATGTTCTTGATTTGTTTTCTAAAAGGCACGAAGAACAAAATAATCAATTCCAATACTTATGTAATCGATTACTACAGTAGAACTTCATTTTTCCAAAAACTTTGCTTATTTAAATGCCTTTCTATTTAATTGCTTTTACTAAGATCTTTAATCTAGCAATCCTAGATGAATGATTCATGCATGATATACTCAATTGGATTATCAGATCATAAACTCCTTTTTACATTAATCAAATTGGTCTTCAAGCTTTCTTCGAACTTTTATCCTTGAGCATGTTGAAAGCACAAAACACTTAAGCCTTGATTCCTTGCTCATTTTTACATGGCTTTACTTGAATCAACAAGAAGCGGTGATGGGGACATTCATCAATTCTTTCCTTGAGGAAGTTCTCTCCACTATGAGTAGCTAGCTTCTCTGAGGATTAGATGTAATCTTCTTAACCCTATATCTCTTTTAATACTTATGTATGAATCATTCTATTTCTTGTTAGTAATTTCATTCGATGCTTAATGCTTGATTCTACTTAATCACTAGTATCATAAACTTAAATCCTAAGTGAGAATGGAAAGTAATCTTAGGGTTTGAACTGAATGAATTTACTCATTAAGTTACGTTGCTAGGAATAGGGCATAACATTCTGATTGCATAAAGCACGCGATTATAATTCTTAATGCTGGGGT
This sequence comes from Glycine tomentella, assembly GCA_007407185.1. Classification (NCBI taxonomy): domain Eukaryota; kingdom Viridiplantae; phylum Streptophyta; class Magnoliopsida; order Fabales; family Fabaceae; genus Glycine; species Glycine tomentella. The sequence goes on from PYAF01005004.1 coordinate 266,506, forward strand.
ATTTACTTCATATGCGAGGGATCGATATTCGGTAGATATTCTTAGAACTTGAATGAGAGGGATCGATTCAAGAGAAACTAGTGTGCATCAATAAGGGTAGACAATGATTTATGCATGATAATATTAATAGAAGATAAAAGGATAGGAATGATGAAATCCAATCCCACTTTCTCATAAGTATATTTCATTTTTGCTAAAGTTTAGTTACTTTAGTTGCACCACCAAATGAAATCTCGCTCAACCTACTTGTACATAACTATTGAACTGTTTAATTCTATTTGGATTAATTGAGTAAGCTCAAGTCCCTGTGGAGACGATCTTATAAATTTTGAAACTTACATCGACACATCGGTGCGCTTGCCAAAAATTCCTAACAATGATGCTCTTGACGTGGGGGAGGCTATTAGATTATTGGTTGAGTTGCTGGAAGTCACAGTTCAGGACGCTCTTCCTGAGACCGAACAATGCCATGGGGCATATGTTGGACTGTCATGGCTCGAGAATTGTACGCTGCGAAGTGTGATGCTGGGCAGTGGGTTTTAGCGGCCAGAGCATATTTGCTCCATCTGGTAGGATGCACATTGTTTGAGAACAAGAGTGCGACACACATTAGTGTCATGCTCTTAGACGGATTTCGTGATCTGGACCAATCCGCGGGGTTTTGTTGGGGTGCAACGGCACTAGTCCACATGTATCAAAATTTAAACTACGCATGTCTGCATCAAGGAAAACACCTTGCCGGATATATTTCACTGCTACATGTAATTAAAATACATCATTTAAGTAATTATAAGTTAAGATTATTGTACTAAAAGCATATGTTTCTTAATATAATAATTGTTGTTTTAATTAAATTCTTATTTCATGGTGCAGTGTTGGATATATGAACATTTCCTGACCATTGGAAGTGTCATGCCAGATGGGGAGTACGATGAGAGGTTACCCCGTGCACGTCGATGGAAAGCGGCGAAGGCTTTACCGATTGCAACTACCGGAGACGGTTAGATAGGTTGACACTGGACGACGTTTGCTGGATGCCATATAGGGAACACCATTGCCACAGGGAATTCTAGATCATATCTTTGTTTTCTGGGTATCTTAGATGGGGACCTATGATTGTAAGATACTTACCCGAGCATGTGATTAGACAATTTGGGTATGTTCAACAAATTGTTGGTTTCAGAGGAGCTATTTGAAGAATGGAATAGGAATCAAGCTTTGGTTTTGAGCTTTCAACATGTATTGGATGCCTTGAAGAATGATTTGTGTTAAATGTGTAAGAAAGAAGCAATTCTGGTGATCCAAGTGCATTGCATTCATATCATTCAATAATTCAATTAACTTGAGTAATAAAAATCACAAGGCTTTGGTAAAATGATCAAAGGTTTTTGGAAAAATGTTTTTGTACTGAATTAAGCGATTACCTTAAAGATATAATCGATTATTTTGTTCTTGATTCATTTTGGAAAAGTTTTTAAGAACAATGTAATCGATTACCTATCGGAATAATTGATTAAGTAAACCTTCATTTTCATATAAACTGCCTTGATGAATACTTTAATCGATTACCAACAGGTAGTAATTGATTACATTGCTATACATGATTTAAAGCAGTGCTGGAAGAATCGATTACCAAAGAGTAGTAATCGATTACATAGGCAAAACTGAAAAAAAAAATATCTTCCTGTCTTAATCGATTACCAAATTCAGTAATCGATTACATCATATGTAAATGCACATAAGATTCAATGCATTAAATCGATTACCAAATATAGTAATCGATTACATAGTTCAATATGATTTCTAAAGCTTCCTGGTTTAATTGATTACCAGAATCTGTAATCGATTACACAGTGTGTTTCAAGTTTATGAAGCTTTTTGTCTTAATCGATTACAAGATGGAATAATCGATTATTTTGTTCGTTGCTCATGTTCAGATTCTTGTAGAACACTTTAATCAATTACCAGATTGATTTAATCGATTACATGAGTGAAATAATCGATTATTAGGCACGTTTAATCAATTACTGATAGTTACAAAAGTTTGTTATAAATAGAACCCTGGTTCAGCTTGTTTTAAAAACTTGATCAATTCGTATTCTGAGGACACAAGCATTCTAAACACGTTCTAAGTGATTTTTCTAGGTTCTATGAGTTCTTTCTTTCACTAAAACATTCGTGGGTTTTGAGTGATTCTTTAAAGCAAGAAGATACTTTCAAAGGTTAAGGAAGAAGATGTTCTGAGATTATTTTTCATCCTTTAACCTGATTTGTTCATTCATGTGCATGTCATTCACTGGATCATCAGGTGCTTTCTTTCCTTAACTGATTGGTTGTAATTTTGTTTACAAATTTGTGTTGAATTGGATATTGTAATTTTGATTCTTAAAGCTTGGGACTAGAGAAGGGTTTTATAGCTTAAAGATCATAGTAGTGTTCTCTGGATCTTTCTCCTTAGATTTCTAATAGGGTTTTAGATTTCTGTTCTTTGTCTAGGGTTGATAAAGGGGAGGTTCTTGTAAAAGCTTGTAAGAATATTTTTATAATAGTGGAACTCTAACCTAGTGTTGGTGGGAAGAAACTGGATGTAGCTTCATGATTTGAAGTGAACCAGTATAAATTGCTTGTGTTCTTTTTTCTATTTTCATCTTATTAATTGTCTGTAATTCTTTGAATCATATTCATTGTACAACAAGGTTGGTTTTGATCTATTGAATTCTTGAACTGAGCTATTTGACTGAGTAAAAGGTTTCTTGGTTTTAAAAGTGATAAAGATCCTGAAAAACTCTGATTTGAATTTGTTTTTAAAATACCAAGGTTTAACCAATTCACCCCCCTCTTGGTTGTTGTGAAGTATTCCTATTATTTTCAATTGGCATCAAGAGTTGGTTCTTGAGAGTTATTCAAGATCACTAGTTTTCTTCAAAAAGAAAAATGAATACATCACAAATAACCTTCAACGAAGGTGCTTCTTTAAAAAAACCTCCTATGTTTGAAGGGAACATTTCAGTTTTTGGAAAAATAGAATGAAAATCTTTATTCAATCAAATGACCCAGGAGCTTGGAATCCTATAGAAAAAGGCCTTTCATTCCAAAGAAAACTGTTGCCAATAAATTGATTCCCAAAGAATGGGATGAGATGACTGAAGCTGAGCAAAAGGCTGCACAATATGATTTCAAAGCCAAAAATATGATCACCTCTACACTTTCCTCTGATGAATTTTTCAGGACAGTAAGATGTAAAAGTGCAAAAGAAATGTGGGAGATGCTGGAAATTACTCATGAAGGAACTAAAGAAGTTAGGAGATCAAGGAAGCATGCTTTGATCCATGAGTATGAGATGTTCAAGATGAACACCAATGAAAGCATGTCTCAATTGCAGACCAGATTGACTCATATTGTTAATCATCTGTTGGATCTTGGGAAGATCTTTGATACAAAAGAATTAAACATCAAGATCTTGAAGTGTCTAACAAGGCCTTGGCAACCAAAGGTGACAACAATCAAGGAATCTAAGGATCTATCAAAGATGTCCATGGCTGCACTGTTTGGTAAGCTACTTGAATATGAGCTTGAAATGTCTCAACTAACATGTATTGAAGATGCAAAAAAGAAAAACAGAAGCATTGTTTTGAAAGCTGCAACTTTAAAAGCTGAAAAAGAAGAGGAAACAAGTGATGAGGATGAAGAAGACAACATGAACTTAGTTGTCAGAAAGTTCAACAAGTTCCTAAGGAAAAATAAGAGCAAGAGGTTCACTAAAGCCAGTAAGAACAACAATAGCAACAACAACAACATCAACAAGAAGATTGACAACAACTTTACATGCTTTGAATGTGGTAAACCTGGCCACATCAAATATGAGTGCTCAATATACTTGAAGAAACAACAAGGAGAGAACAAGATGATGAAGGAAGGGAAAGCTAAAAGAGCCTACATAGCTTGGGAAGATAATGAGTCAACTACCTCAGAATCTTCTACTGAAAATGAAGAAGCCAACATGTGTCTCACCTCCACTATCAATGAAGATGATGATGATTTATCAAGTGATGGAAATGAGGTAAATTCTGAACTTGAACAAGCTATTAGTGTTTTCCAAGAAATGCATGAGGAAGCCCAAAAGCTTGCAAAATCCAATAACAAGCTCAGAGGAAATCTTAGATGGCATGTTGCTAAAATAACTGAATTGCAAATTGATATTTGCAACTTGAAAGAAGAAAATGAAAACTTGTTTCAAGTTACAATTTGAATGGATGTGTGTGTGCCTCTTCCTCTACAAATGTTGATAAGTATAACTTGCTTCAAAAGGATTTTTATGATTACAAAAAGAGTCAAGGAGAAAAGTAAATGTTACTTTTATCCAAAAACAGTGATTTAATTGATCTCTTGAGAAAGCTTTACAAAGGAAAATGCAACTTGGCTGAAATGTTGAGTGTGCAAAAGTATGCTGGAGATACTTCTGGTTTGGGGTACAAACATAGCTCAAAATCATTTGGAAAAATAGTATTTGTGCCTCCAAAACAGAAGAATCAAAAGTAGCATAAAAACTCAAGGATCAATCAAAGTGCTGCATTTAGAAAACCATCAAAATCTGTCATTTGCAACTATTGTATGGAAAAGGGACACACATCATGCAAATGCTATGCTAGGAGATTCTATGTGCCAAATGGAGATTGCATTTGGATTCCAAAAAGAAAGAAAAATGCTAACCCCTATGGACCTAACCTTAATTGGGTACCTTCCCTTGCATATTGATTTGATTTTTGCAGGTATGTCTAAGAGCTAGATCATCAACATGGTACCTTGACAGTGGATGCTCTAGACATATGACGGGAGACATGTCCATGCTTACAAACTTAAAACTTAGAGATGGAAGATATGTCACTTATGGGGATAATAATAAAGGAAAGATCATTGGAGAAGGAAACATTGGAGATAGCTTCAAAGCAAAGATCAAGAATGTTCTTTATGTAGAAGGTTTGAAGAATAATCTCTTGAGTATAAGTCGGCTGTGTGACAAAGGATTTAAAGTCACCTTCAATAAAAACTACTGCATGATTTGTGATGAGTCTAATCCCTCTAAAGAGGAAAAGAAGTGTGATGTAGATGCAGGCCCAATGGAAGAATTTATTTAGCTAGATGATTCCTTAACTGAAGAAAAAGAAGAACCAAATGCTGAAGGAAAACCATCATCCCCTGTTCAAGTGCCTAAAGATTGGAGAACAACAAGAGACCTATCACTTGACAACATCATAGGTGAAGTTTCAAAGGGAGTATCTATTAGATCTTCATTAAGAAACCTATGTTGTAATATGGCTTTTGTTTCTCAAATTGAACCTAAGAATATTGATCAAGCCTTGAATGATGAACATTGGATGCATGCTATGCATGATGAGTTAAATCAGTTTAAGAGAAATGAAGTTTGGGAACTTGTTCCTAAACCATCCTCTCTTAAACCCATTGGTACAAAATGGGTTCTTAGAAATGAACTTGATGAAAGTGGAATCATAGTCAGAAATAAAGCTAGATTGGTTGCTAAAGGTTACAACCAAGAAGAAGGCATAGACTATGAAGAAACTTATGATCCAGTTGCAAGATTGGAAGCAATCAGGTTATTGCTTGCATATGCATGTCTCATGGATTTCAAACTCTTTCAAATGGATGTTAAAAGTGTCTTTTTGAATGGATATATTGAGGAGGATATATATGTTGAACAACCTCCAGGTTTTACTGATTTCAAATATCCTAACTATGTTTTTAAACTAAAAAAGCCACTCTATGGTTTGAAACAAGCTCCTAGATCATGGTATGAAAGATTAAGCAAATTTCTGCTTGAACAATCTTTCACAAAAGGTAATGTTGACAAAACCTTGTTCATTAAAAGTCATGACAATGATATCTTATTGGTTCAAGTTTATGTGGATGACATAATTTTTGGTTCTACTAATCATTTGCTATGTAAGGAATTTTCCTCAGCTATGCAGAAGGAATTTGAAATGTCAATGATGGGTGAATTAACATTCTTTCTTGGACTTCAAGTGAAGCAAATGAAGAATGGAACATTTCTCAATCAATCCAAATGTAACGCCTCGTTTTACTCTCTCGTGCTTGATTGATTTTAAATGAAATTCCATGTCCACTTTGTATTAGAATGATTTTAATTATAAATTTTTCTCGAAAAATTCTTTTCTTCTTTGCTTCAAGTTTGTGATTGATTTGTAACATAAACGATTCGCCCTCACCATGGTACAATTATAATAAATAAATTCAGTCCATGATACAATCCCAAATACAGTATCCAAAATAATATACATACTATCTAACACAAATACATGCCACAGAAAATTACAAATCACAACATGCAGTCCATCAAAACTTCTTTCTCATTCTTCTTCAATATCCTTTACAGCTTATGCTTTCCTGTTCCTCTGCTCGCCCAAATAAATTAGGGTCATCACAGGTGTCAACCACAGACACAAAATAGGGTAAGTTCATGACACACATAGTTTTAATAAAACATACATAAAGAAATATATATTCACATGGTTATAATATTATTTATAACATAAGAGACAGGCATGATTTACCCCTTATTCCAATCACCATCTACACAGCACACAGTTCAAATCATATCATCTATACAACACACAGATATACAATAACACGGTCTTACGCCCCCACCAGGAAAAATATAAAATAACACGGTCTTATGCCCCCGCCAGGCTCAAAAGAAAATAACACGGTCTTATGCCCCCGCCAGGCTTACAAAGAAAATAACACGGTCTTATGCCCCCGCCAGGCTTAAAAAGAGCACAATAAATAACACATAAATGTTAGTGAAACTATTCCTTTATATAATTATCATTCAATCTACTACTTCCTTAGATATCATCATGTATCAAGATTCAAGTCAATTAAACAATTACCTCTTAAGCTAAATTTTAATCATTCATACTACCAATCCTTTATTAAACTAAATTCCAATTATTTCTTCAATTAATCAATT
>PYAF01005004.1:274726-304001 GCA_007407185.1 Glycine tomentella
GGAATAATCTAGGTTTAATGGATTTTATGCTTTTGTTTTTATTTTGCTTTTTATTGGTCCTTCTTACCTTGAATTATTAAAATTACTAAACTGACTCACTTGGGAAACCTATTCCTTCCATAATTAAGAGAAAACTCCATAGATTATGTCCATCTTCTTCTTATAATTTTCTGACACCTAAGGTAGTCTAGTTTAAGTCATTTTCCAAAATATTTCTAAAATTCCTAGAAATTACTGTTTATGGTTCTCTGCCACCAACCATGTTGATAATTTGTTGTCTAAAAATATTTTATCCAATCCTGAGGTTCTTATGAATTTCTAAAGTCATCTGATCAATTTTTGACCTAAAGGGCATTTTGGTAATTTTATCCCTCACCCTAAGGGTAAAATCATCATTTCGAAAAATGTTCAGGGAAACTTTGTAATTGTTACCCTTAGGGTATTCTGATCCTTTTTTCAAACCTCCCAGAGTATGTATAAAATTTTCTCCATAAAATATCTTGCTAAAATGCCTAAGGGCACTTTGGTCATTTCTAAAATGTCCAGGGGCATTTTCGTCATTTTTCCCCAAATCTTTTGTACTACCTCTAATTAGCATTTTACCCTAATAATTGACTGTAATTCAAAATTTTGGGGTGTTACACCAAATATTTCCTTGAAATTATTAAGAAGTTTGATATGGAGAAAAGCAAGGATGCTGCAACTCAAATGGCTACATCAACATATCTTGGTTCAGATGAAAATGGAAAGAAGGTTGATGAGTCTAAGTTCAGAGGAATGATTAGATCTTTGCTATACTTGACAGCTAGTAGACCTGATATAATGCTAAGTGTTTGCTTGTGTGCAAGATATCAAGCAAATCCCAAAGAGTCTCATCTTACAGCAGTCAAGAGGATCCTCAAATATCTCAAAGCTACACCAAAAGTTGGTCTATGATATCCCAAAGGTGCTTCAATTAATATTATTAGATATTCTGATTCTGACTTTGCAAGTTACAAGTTAGATAGAAAAAGTAAAAGTGGCACTTGACATCTTCTAGGAAGTTCATTGATCTCATAGCATTGCATGAAACAACAACCTTGTGTTGCTTTGTCAACTGTTGAAGCTGAATATATATCAACTGGAAGTTGTTGTGCACAAAGCCTATGGTTGAAGCAACAAATGTAAGATTTTGGAGTTGAACTGAATGAAATACCTCTGCTATGTGACAATACAAGTGCTATAAACATATCAAAGAATCCAATAATGCATTCAAGGACCAAGCATATTGAGATAAGGCATCATTTCCTCAGAGATCATGTTCAGAAAGGTTATATTAAAGTTGAGTTCATTAATACCCATAACCAACTAGCTGATATATTCACTAAACCACTAGCTAGGGATAGATTTTATGCACTTAGAAACATGCTAGGTATTCTTGATGAATCCAACATATGCTAGCCTTTTTAAAGTGTGCCTTTCCATGCAAAATTATGCCTTCATCATAAAAAATGACTGAAAATTCGTGTTGAACTACTACATGCTCTGTTTTCTAATAAACTTGTTGTAATAATTGATTACACCACGGGTTAATCGATTAAATTCATTAAAAATCACCTTATATGAACTAAACAAGCTCAAGTAATCGATTACTGCAATCTTGTAATCGATTATTCTGTGTCTCAAAGAAATTATTCTTCCTGGAATAATCGATAACATATCGGGATAATTGATTACTATGAACAAAATGCATTTTCCAGTTTAAAAGTTTCACTGGAATAATCGATTACGACAAATTGTTATTCGATTACATTAGTGGTTATGATTTTTGATCCTCTTGGAGTAATCGATTACCACTCGGGATAATCGATTACACAAGTTCTAATACTTGACTAAAATCCCAAAATCATGATATAATCGATTATATTAGCATAGAATCAATTACATGTCATCTTCTACCTCTGATTGGTTGGCAAATAATCGATTACCATATGGGTAATCGATTACCATGTGTAATTTCTCTATTCAATATAAGCAAAATAATCAATTACCATAAGCAAATAATCAATTAATTTGTCTGTTGTGCATTTTTTGGCTGTTTTTCTCTGAAAATGTAACTACCCAACCAAATCCAAAGGAAATCCAAGGCCACTGAAGTGCCTTAACTGTCATCAATAGCTATATTTTCAAAAATATAGACGTTAGGAGCATCAATTCTGCCTATAAATTGTGCATTGCATCAATAGAAAGCCTTGCACCTTAGTCTCTTCTCCCTCTGAAATTTCTAAATTTTTCGAAGTCTAAACCTCACCAAAAACGATGTCAAACCCAACACCCAAACGTGCTAGGTCATCTAAAAGAAAAGTGGGTGAATCATCATCCAATCCTCCTCCTTCTCAACCTCCAAATAGGCTGGACTTGTGGTTTTCCACAAAGTCTGATTAAATGAACTATTTACAGTTCAATGCCACTAAGCTGTAGCCTCACCAAAATACCTTGATCTAAATTGGTTTATAAGGGAAGGGTTCCAATTCCCTCCATTCCTAGAAGCCCAAGGGCTTAGGATATTTCTAGAGATGAAGGGTACTTTCTACCCTGATTTGGTGAAGGTATTTTATACTTGTGCCAAAGGTTCCATGAATGGGACCATTATTACCAAGGTGAAGGGTGTTACAATGGAAATCACCCATGAAGTTTGGGAGACAGTTGCTGGAGTGATTTGTGAACTAGGAAGTTTGATGAAGAACCTGATGGGTATAGCAAGATTGATACCTATAGGGAGATGTTGCATGACCCCCATATGCAACTTAGAAATAGGCTGGGTACTGGACCTATGACCCTTGAGGATAGGCTGTTTCATTACATTATCACTTATGTGATCACCCCTAGGGCCACTAACCATGCCCAAGCCACAGATGAAGACCTGCAATTAGTCTATGGTCTTAAGAACAACATACCTATGAATTGGGTTCTTATCTTTGAAGAAATCATGCTCAAATCCAAGAGTTTGGTTAACTACCCTTTCCCATATCCTGTCTTAGTATCTAAGTTCATTGACCACTTCAATATTGATGTGGAAAATGAGGTTGTGGACCATACAAACTTAAGCAACAGCCTAATAAAGGAGAAGCATCTCACAAAGATGGGGATGAGGAAGACTCCAGATGGCTGGATCATGGATGGACAACCACAGGTTGCTACTGTTGCTGATGATGATGGTGATCAAGTTGTAGATTCTGAAGATGAAGCAAGGGATCCTCAACAACCCTTGTACTCACAATTTGAAGCCCTAATGCTGCAGAAAATGGACAATCCAATCCAGATGCAACAAGACTTTAAGGCTGAAACAAATGAAGCCTTAGGAGAAATTAGGGATAGGCTAGACACAATAAAAGCAAATATCACAGACAATGTCTCTGCAGAATTCTAGGCCTACGTTTTTTTTTTTTTTGGTTTTTATGCTTTGTTTTTAAGTTGTTAACCTTTTGTTTTAATTTCACTCTGTAATGGCTTCCCAATGAATATTAAAACTTCCATTATGCTTCCAATTCAATTATCTGTTGTGCCTTTTATGTTATTGTCTTTAACAAGCCAAATAGGGGGAGAAATGGTTGATTAATGTATGCTCTGCATAATGCTCTGTTTGCCCCTGTTTTTTGTTTCACTTTTTGCCCAAAATTTGAATTGAATGGATGCTGGAATTTAGGGGGATCTGAGTGTTTAAAATGAATCTATTCAATATATAATACTTGTAGATGAATGCCACATGAATCACAGATGCTTTTAACACTTGTTCTTGGCAAAGGAATTGAAAATTTTTAGGTTTGCAAAGCTTAAGCTTTTTCAAATTGATTCAACAATTTACTTCAAGCCTTACTATTAATCAACTAAAGATTTGGCATGTTTAAAGCCAAAAAGGGGGATATTGTTTGTTTCAGAGGAGTTATTTGAAGAATGGAATAGGAATCAAGCTTTGGTTTTGAGCTTTCAACATGCATTGGATGCCTTGAAGAATGATTTGTGTTAAATGTGTAAGAAAGAAGCAACTCTGGTGATCCAAGTGCATTGCATTCATATCATTCAATAATTCAATTAACTTGAGTAATAAAAATCACAAGGCTTTGGTAAAATGATCAAGTGTTTGATTAAAGGTTTTTGGAAAAATGTTTTTGTACTAAATTAATCGATTACCTTAGAGATATAATCGATTATTTTGTTCTTGGTTCATTTTGGAAAAGTTTTTAAGAACAATGTAATCGATTACCTATCAGAATAATCGATTAATTAAACCTTCGTTTTCATATAAACTGTCTTGATGAACACTATAATCGATTACCAACAGGTAGTAATCGATTACATTGCTATACATGATTTCAAGCAGTGCTGGAAGAATCAATTACCAAAGAGTAGTAATCGATTACTGATGAGTCACTATTTACCACTATTTACTCATCTTTCTGTACTCATTTAATCCCTAACTTGTGCTTAATTGTTTATATTTTGCACTGATTCTCATTTAGGACTTAATTGGACCGATAATTCAAATTTTAATTAGTTTGGATTATTTTAAGTTTAATTATTCCAATTTGATTTTTTAGGGCAGATTAATAATTAAATGGGCTTGGAATTAATTTTTGGACTTGAAGATTGGAGTGCCACATCAGCATCATTTTCCACATCAGCAGCTTATTTTTGTTTTATTTTATTTTAGTATTTTTGGGCTAAAATTGTTAGGGAAAGCCCATTTTTCATTTTTAGGTCAGACACTAATATTATATATTTCGAATTCTGTGCCCATGCAGAAGAGGCTCGGCTATTTTCGTTTTAGGGTTTTTTAGAGTATTTTCGTTGTTCTGCTTCTTTCTCTTGAGGGTTTTTCGTTTTCTGCTGAGTACTCTGTGTGTGAATTTCGTTTCTGTCTGGATTTTTATTTTGGGAATACAATTTCGTTTCTATTAGTGTTTATTTTCGCTTCTGTTCCTTCTAATTGCTATTTCGTTTTCTGCTTTCAATTTCATTCTCTGTTTATTTCGTTTAATGTTCAGTTTCGTTCCAATTTGTGTTTCTGTTGCTATTTTCAATTTCATGGAAGGCTAAACCCTAGTTGGACCCTAGGACAGATTGCAGACCTTCAATGGAGGTTCTCTGTGTTGCAATTCATATTCTACTTTGTTCTTCCTTGTTTGGGTTTCTGTTCTGTATTTTCGAATTAGGATCATGCTTAATGATTCTGAGTTGATTGATTCAGTAATCTCAGGTTGCTTAATCCTAAGAGCTTGCCCTAACGAGGTTCACGTTTGCTTAATTCGTGTAATGACGTTTTAGGTTAATCTTCGCTTAGTAGATTAATCTGGACTGATAAGGATTAAGTAGAATAGATTATCTTTCGTGAACCAAGGATATTAGAGGTGCAATTTGTTCTAAGGTCTGACTTGTTTTTAATCACTGCAATTAGTTGCTAATTTCTGTTTTGAATTAGATTTCCTGCATTCTGTCAAAAACCCCCCCTTACACGTTTAATCCCTTAAACATAGACAATTGGTCCTTGAGAGACGACCTAGGAGTCACTTCCTAGTACTACATTTAATTTGTATTAATTTGACCGAGTGCGACCTCGCGATCAATTACATAAGCTAAACTGAAAAAAAAACCATCTTCCTGTCCTAATCGATTACCAAATTCAGTAATCGATTACATCATATGTAAATGCACATAAGATTCAATGCATTAAATCGATTACCAAATATAGTAATCGATTACATAGTTCAATATGATTTCTAAAGCTTCCTAGTTTAATCAATAACCAGAATCCGTAGTCGCTTACACAGTGTGTTTCAAGTTTATGAAGCTTCTTGTCTTAATCGATTACAAGATGGAATAATCGATTATTTTGTTCGTTGCTCATGTTCAGATTCTTGTAGAACACTTTAATCAATTACCAGATTGATTTAATCGATTACATGAGTGAAATAATCAATTATTAGGCGCGTTTAATCGATTACTGACAGTTACAAAAGTTTGTTATAAATAGAACCCTGGTTCAACTTGTTTTAAAAACTTGATCAATTCGTATTCTGAAGACACATAAGCATTCTAAACACGTTCTAAGTGATTTTTCTGGGTTCTATGAGTTCTTGCTTTCACTAAAACATTCATGGGTTTTTGAGTGATTCTTTAAAACAAGAAGATACTTTCAAAGGTTAAGGAAGAAGATGTTCTGAGATTGTTTTTCATCTTTTAACCTGATTTGTTCATTCATGTGCATGTCATTCACTGGATCATTAAGTGCTTTCTTTCCTTAACTGATTGGTTGTAATTTTGTTTACAAATTTGTGTTGAATTGGATATTGTAATTTTGATTCTTAAAGCTTGGGACTAGAGAAGGGTTCTCTAGCTTAAAGATTAGAGTAGTGTTCTTTAGATCTTTCTCCTTAGATTTCTAAATAGGGTTTTAGATTTATGTTCTTTGTCTAGGGTTGATAAAGGGGAGGTTCTTGTAAAAGCTTGTAAGAATATTTTTATAATAGTGGAACTCTAACCTAGTGTTGGTGGGAAGAAATTGGATGTAGCTTCATGATTTGAAGTGAACTAGTATAAATTGCTTGTGTTCTTATTTCTATTTTCATCTTATTAATTGTCTGTAATTCTTTGAATCATATTGATAACACGTTGTCGACACACACCAAAACAATTTTACTAAGCTAATTCCATAGAATAGGATTAACCTAGGTCGACTCAGAGACACTTATCAATATGGTTCTAGCTTCAATTCACTAATAATAAAGAGGGGGATTTTATCAAACAGTTTGTATTCGTAAGGAAAACTTGCAAAAACGTAAACTAAAATTAAAGAACACTGCATAAATTAACAAGATTATCAACAAGTGAGTAAAACAGATTAGAGAAGCATCAATCCAATTCACCAAACCAAGCAATTCAAATCATCATCATTCTCAGAAATTTATCCTATCATGAACATTCATTCAATCTCATTAGAAGTTGTTCAATCGAATTAACCCTTAATTTAATTGAAACCACAACCTTAATTGAAATATCATCCAATTATTCTGTGATTAATATTCGAAATTAGGCATGAATCCATAACCTAATCCGCTTTCAATCCTAAACGCATTCATAATCATGAAAAACAGAATAGCAATTGAAGAAGAAGATGAACATTCAAGTAGAATTCGAAATAATAAACCAGAACTCCAATTCTCCTTGTGCGTAGGTTGGTTCCTTGGATTGATTGGTGATTTAGCCTTCCATGATCATCATCAATGAAAGCCCCATGGATTGAGTGCACGAAAATGGACGAACAGAAAAACGAAAATGAAGAACAAGGAAGAACAGTAGAAAGAAAATGAGAGCAAGGGTTTTGATCCTAAAAACCTAAAAGAGAGAAATGTAAAAATGTTTTATTAAAAAATGAAAAGTGTACTCCAAGTTTCACTAAAGTCACTAATATATGTAGTGACTGAGTTCTAAAAATAAAATGGGCCACAAAAAAACCCAACAATCTAATTATTTGCTATTTACAACCATGAAAGTCAAATTCGCAGCCCAAAATTACAATTGCAGAGGCGCTAACTTCGAAGCTTAAAATGACCCTCTAAATGATAGAATTGGCCTAGGGCTGTTTCTAGTAAACTTGTAGATATTTTCATTATCTTTCCAGGGACTCCTAGAACGCTCCATTCAGAGATCGGTAGCACCCTATAGGTCCTGCACAAGTCAGATACATCAAGTGAGCCAAAAATCCGAAAATACGCAACAATTAGTAATTAAGCCCACTTACTTGCCTAGGCCAAAAACTGAATTAGAATAGGAAAATAAAGGTCCAAGAGAGGTCAAATAAGCTAAGAAAGATAGAAAAATACTCAACTAAAAGCACTCTATCACATATTCATTGTACAACAAGGTTGGTTTTGATCTATTGAATTTTTGGACTGAGCTATTTGATTGAGTAAAAGGTTTCTTGGTTTTAAAAGTGATAAAGATCCTGAAAAACTCTGATTTGAATTTATTTTTAAAATAACAAGGTTTAACCAATTCACCCCCCTCTTGGTTGTTGTGAAGTATTCCTATTATTTTCACAAATCCCCGATTTGCACGAGTCTGAGACTCCGACACTGGAAGAGGTTGACGACCGATGGACCCACTTCTCTGATTACATTGTACCTACTGGAGACTTGGCTACATATCCCAGTCAGGATACTCGCAGCTACATGGAATGGTTCTATCAGATATCACATCCATATATGAGTCCACGAGAGGCTGGGGAGCCTACTCGACATCCGTTGTGTGTGACAACTACTTTGCAAGATCCGCCTGTTATGCATGATGATGTTAGATCAGTGTCCCAGATCCAGTTGTGCCAGCTTCGGATGTTAGTGACATCGCTCCACATGCAGTGGTAAAAATATTGGTCACGTAGTTTATAAATACCAGTTCATGTATGCATAAAATTAACTAATGACCATGACATGTTATATGATTGTTTCAGGGTATGTGCGAAAGGATAGCCGATGGGTTGCAACACATTGTAGACATGCATGTGGTTACCCCAGGCACAGATGCATATGATGCTATTCAACACCTGTTGCACATGGCACATAGTGTGACTCCACAGGGGAAAGTGTTTGTTCGAACCAGTCGGTTAAGGGATACACAGAGGAGACGGGTTGATTGGGCAGATTGACTTTCGTGGGACTGAGTGTTCTTGGGATATGGCTAACTTTTTTGTTTCTCCTTTTCCTTTTTTATCCTTTGTTGTGACATTTTAATTAAGTTCAAATATTCAGTTTTTGTGTTTGTTACAATGTTAAACAATTGTCGGACTAAGAATAACATTACGCTGAGGTTTCTTGCACATTATATCTATTCTTCTCCTAATAAAACAAATATTGGAGTATTATAGTTCATCATGTGTTGGTTTACAAAAAAAACAACCCACATAATTTTTTAATTGTCTCCTAAATTGACATAGTCAGTGCATAAGCTTATGGAATCACTATACAGCCTCATTCGATCAATATAAGTTGTTGGCCAGTGTTTGGCTTCGTTGGAACAATGCGTTGACCAACCGAATGTTGTTAATGGGCTATACAATTAGTTACAATTAAAACATAGAAAATATAACAAGAATTTCATTAATAATAAATTTACAATTAAAACATCCAATTATGAAAAATATAATATTCAAAATAATCAAAATAAATCAGTATAGACTATACGGATTATCTAATCTGTACGGACTATACGGATTAGCTAATCTGTATGCACTATACGGATTAGCCAATCCGTATAGTCCATATGGATTGCGTAATCCGTATGCACTATACGGATTAGCTAATCCATATAGTGCATACGGATTAGGTAATCCATATAGTCCATACGGATTAGACAATCCGTATTAAATGAAAACGCTGACATTACCTCCTCCAACCGCAACCAACCACGACCAGCAACCCCTACCCACCAACAGGTCGACTCCGACGAAGGCCAATGCTAATCTTCACTGCCACCAACCACAAGTGCAGAACCAACAACTCTAGAACCACAAAAAATAAAGCAAAACAACACTGACTTTTTTGGACCGGTGAGCAATGATGCAAAATGAAGGCATGGGAGTTAATGAAGGCATGGGAGTTAAAGCTGCTGACAGAGGGGTATTTTTTTCCATTTAAACTTTTATATAGTATGTGAAAAAAAATATATAATGTATGAAGTAACACTCTATTTTTAAAATTTGCACTTATTATTAGATTTTTTTGGTCAGTGTATAAAGCTCAACAACCCAAAAAAATAACATCAACTATCTAAACATACTCCTTGCTCCAATAAGGCTTGGTGATTACACGAGTGGGCCTTGATGTAGTGGCTTGGTCCAGCATTCTAACATTACATTACCCCCATCTTTAGAAACAACTTCGCCCACAAGGTTGGTGTCCACTTGGCACAACAATATAGGACCCGGCCTTGGCATGCAGATTGTGCTTTCTGTGTGGATGCTCCAGATTGAAGGAGGTGTCCAGCTTCCCACACCATTTACTTCTTTTCATACACCATTTTCACACAGTGAATTTCCCATTATACCCCTTTAATTTAAAATTTATTTATATAATTTTATTTTAAACTTTTCTTCTTCCCTCTTCTTCTCCCCTGTCAACGATCACACTCCCTGTATCCCTGAGCGCATTCTTCTCCGGCAAGCACAACATTGACTTCGTTCTTCTTCCCTGTGTAACAACATTGGCTTTGATAGTTCCCGTTGCAGGTCGTTCTTTGTTGTTCACTCCGCTGCACGTTGTTGGAGCTTTGTTCATGGATACTTGATTGGTGGTGTTTGTTTGTGCGTCTCGTGACCCTGGAGAGTGATTTCTTTTGCGATTCGTGCTTATGGTGGTGTGTGGAGGGTGTTGCAGGTCGTTAATGGCGGAAATGGATCTGCTAATCCGTTGGGCAGTGTCATACGGATTGCCCAATCCATATCCCAATTGTATGCTTTTAAAATTGAATTTTTTTAAAATTAAATGAATAATAATGAAGTATTATTTAAATCTATGTGCCTCTGGGTGAAAATATATAGTTTCATGAGTTGATTTGATTATAAATGGACCATGCTTGTGAATGTTGCTTGTTGAAAAGATTTATAGGTTGGTTTTGATTAGAATTGAAGTTGATTATATGGTCCATTGTGCAAGGCAGGTGCGGAACCCATAAATAGTTCGGTTTTGATTACAATTAGACTTGATTATTTGGTATGATTGTGAAGCGTTGTTTTGAAATCATTATTGGTTGGTTTTGATTAGGATTGGACTTTATTATATGGTAAGCTTGTGAGTTGCACTTGTTCAACCCATTATAGGTTGGTTTGCATTAGTATTGGACTTCTTTGTTTGGTATGCATGTGTAGCGTTGTTTTCAAATCATTATTGGTTGGTTTTGATTAAGTTTGGAGTTGAGTGGTAAGGTTGTGAATTACACTTGTTGATTTGCTTGTGAATTGGACTTCATTATTGGACTTCATTATTTGGTATGGTTGTGAGTGACACTAGTATAGATAACCATGTACACAAATGTGTATCCAATGATCTTGTTGTTGAAGCTGAAAAGCTGAAAAACACTATGTGGATGCAGATTATGGCTAAGACAAGAGGAGGAGTGCGTCGGGCTGTTGGTCGAAGTCTCGACCGTTCTGCGGTTACACATGGTAGAGGGTCATCCTGAAGATGCCCCTGAGCGGCGTAGGCCTACCACATCTGTCCGTTGTCATAGGGCAGGTGTTGCTATTCATGATGATCCTCCTGTGCCTGAGCCTAATGCGGAGATTGCTGACCTGGTGATCGAGGATATGGACACAGCTTGTGAATCTTTTCCCAGAGGGCCGGAAGATTCTTCGGTGCTTACCGAGTTTGCCGATCATGTGGCTCTACGAGTCTGGGCAGGAGAGGTATTGACATGTTCAACTACATAGTCCAATGTTAAAGTCATTTGGTTATCCATTAATGATTTACCTTAAATGATGTCTTCAATGCAGAGCTTGCTTCCCATGGCCGTAAGGTCATTAAATTTGGGAAGCCTATACCTGAGATTGAAGGTATTATCGCAGCTACTGGCCTGACTCCATTGATTGGATGCTCAGTGGAGACTGAAGATAGGGGGTTGTTATCCGCATTTGTTGAGCGATGGCACCCCGAGACATGTTCATTTCATCTGCCTATGGGAGAGATGACACTGACGCTGGATGACGTGTCATCACTGCTATATCTCCCTGTTATAGGCACATTCGACACATACGAGCAGTTAGACATTGGAGAGGCGATCACGTTGTTGGTGGAGCTACTCGATGTGACTGTACAAGAGGCATCCGCTGAGATGACACAGTGTCATGGTGCTTATGTTAGGCTATCATGGCTCCGGGAACTATATTATGAGAAGGTGGAGTAGAGACAGTGGATACTGGCCGCCAGGACATATCTACTTCACCTTGTTGGATGCACGTTGTTTGCCAACAAGAGTGCCACACATATAGCTGTGGCATTCTTAGAGGCGTTCAGAGACTTCGACCAGTCTGCGGGTCTTGCATGGGGTGTGGGTGCTCTTATCCACATGTATGAGAACCTGAGCTACGCATGTAAGCACCATGGGAAACATCTTGCAGGCTACATTTCTCTGTTACAGGTAATGACCTTGTATGATGTGTCTAATTATCAGAGTTTATTGGTTGCGGATGTGTTGTTTGCATTCTTTCCTAACTTTTATTGTTTGAAATTTGTAGTGCTAGATATACGAGCATTTTCCTAGTATAGGAAATGTGGTGGCGGATGAGCAGTACGACGAGAGGCAACCTCGTCCCTGCAGGTGGAAGAGCACGAAGGCCTTACCGGTGTCAACTGATGTGTTGCAAACACATCTTAGTTTTAGGCTAGTTTTAGGTTATAATTTAGATAAATAAGTTAGGAATTAGAATAAAATTAGTTAGTTTATTATTATATTTAATTTAATCTCATTTTATCATCAATTGTGCATTTCAGGGCTTAAAAGAGGAGAATCAAAGCAAAAGATGAAGAAAAGCAAAACTAAAGTGCCGTGCGGATCGCGCCAATCTCTGCGCAAGTTGCGCCGAATGCCAAAATCAAAGTCCAAGCTCGAAGACCCCACGCGGTTAGCGTGGGAACCGCACCACCTAGTCGAAGCTCCTACGCGATCCGAGCCAGAAGCCGCGCGATCCGCGCCACAAGGCCTGGAAGCAATTCTGATTCATCCAACTAGCGCGATTAGCGCGGGATCCCGTGTGATCAGCGCCATGGAATCGCTGTTGCCTTATTTAACAAGATATGATTCGAAATTGACACAGAAAACAGGCTTTGTTACTCTAATTAAACCGTTCTATAAATACAAGGCCTCTGGACTGAAGAATAATCATCTAGCAATCATCCACACACCTCTCCACACTTCCATATATCATTCTAAACCCTTGGAAGTCAAGAATTAAGGCTAGGTCACTGCAGAATGTTTTATTTGACAGCTTTTGGTTTCTTGAAGCCTATGGCAGGCTAAATTTGTATTGTGGGAAGGCCATGAACTGATGTAACTCCTCTGTAACCTAATTGGTATTTAATGAGATTCTCCATTGTTTTATTTTGCTCTGTTCTTATTGTTTATTCTTACTTGGAATTGGCCATTCTGTTTAATATTGAGGGTTAGGATTTGCAATGGGGACGTTGGGATTCTAATTTCTGACCTTAGTAAAATAACAGTTGTTCATCACCTAGGGATAGGGATGCGTGGCTGCGGAATCTTATAATATAGTCTTTTACATGCTTAACTTGATAGAATTCACCAAGGGATTGGGTTTTTGATTCAGGTTAAAGGGTTAATTCACTAAGGGATTAGGGATTAACTAAAGTAGGAAAGATTTATTCTCTGAACAATTGGAATAACAAACCTCATGATATAGTCTTTCATAAGCTTTATAGGAATTACTAAGGAATTAGGATTGCTGTCAAAGAGCTAAGTTACTAAGGAATTAGGATTTGCCAATTTAGGAAAGATGTATCATTGTGTGATCAAACTTGAGAAACCAGTTAAGTGAAAGAGGTAGGAATCAAAGGGGATTGTGCCTGACCACAATTGTTTCTTCCATTGGTGACACCTTTATTATTTTATTGTTAATTTAATTTTTGTTTTATTTCAATATTCAACACACAATAACAATTCTCCAAAAATATTTTCTGTTTTTACTTCCTATCACATTGAATTAATATTACTGTGAATTTCACCCCAATCCCTGTGGAGAACGATACTCACTTACCTATTTTATTACTTGAAACGATCGGTGCACTTGTCGTGGTGCGAGCGTATTAAATCGCTAACATCAACCTATCGTAAACGTATAGATAGGTTGACACCGTCTGATGTATGTTGGACACCATATGGGGAGCATCGTGCCCACAGGGAGTTTGAGGCCATCTCCATGTATTTTGGATTCCTCATATGGGGTCCTTATCTGACTAGGTACTTACCGGAGAGGGTGGTCAAGCAGTTTGGGTATGTTCAACAAATTCCACCCCTGCCATCCTCAGATGTTCCTTCCGTTGAAGACCTCGAAGATAGGTGGACCCACTTCCTAGACTACATGGTGCCCACCGGAGACTTGGTTGATTATCCATATCACTGTGGTGCTGTATACATGGGGTGGTTCTTCCGCATTTCCTATCCATTCATGACCCCATCTTGGTATGAGGAGGCGGCTTCCCAGATTCCACCAGTGCCTGAGCCTGCACCATCCCAGACCCATTCCCATGGTGCTGCTACTGATCCACCCACTGATGGAGATGAGCAGAGAGCAGTTCATGTCGTGGTATTCATTGTTAATTTCATAAGTATTTCACGTTCAATTTCAGATGTTCCATTTGTTAACCATTTGTATTGTTTATTTGTAGCATGTGAGCTAACGTGTTGCAGAGGGCCTCCAGCATATGCTTGACATGAGGATGGTCACAGAAGGCACAGATGCATACTCCATGGTAGAGCAGCTGCTGCACCATGTTCGAGGCGTGACTGAGGATGACCTTGTCTACACCAGAGCTAGATAGTGTTTCAGACCGCGGAGTAGGCCTTCTCATTAGCACAGTCTTTGATATTTATTTTATTGTACATTGATTATTCGAGATTAGGAAAATTTCCATGTAATTTCAAACAGTTACTCAGAACACTAATATGAGATAACATGTTTTTACTCATTCAACATTTTATATCACAGAACAAATACATTTGCACTGTTTTCATATATGTCTATACATCTCTCAAATCAACATATTGTATGTGCAACTGCATCGATTTAATATACAATTGCATTCGATTAATGTAATGATAGGGCCACTGCTGAGCTTCGTTGGTAGCCTGACTAGCCTACAAACATGCCGTCAACGGTAAAGGACAGTTGTCTGCCAAGGTTACATGTTTTGCAAAAGTAGCCACATAAATGATGACAAATGCACGTAAAATAAAATGTATGCATGAAACAGAAATCGGGAAGACCTTACCTGAACAAAATGGTTTCCAAACACATGACCAATGCACAAAATTTGATGAACTTAGGGATCTCTAGGTGGTTGACTTCTTAGAGGGAAGAATGTCATACTTTGCTGGAGTGATAGGGATACAAGAATGATGTTATATCTTGATGCAATTACATGACCCATATCTATGATATCCATCCACTTATCCATCGTAACCTGCAAATTATCAGTTAATCAAATATATTATATGCATGTTTGTACAGAGTTAGGTTACCCCAAATCATGTGAAAGAAAAACGATTTAAACATACCTTTGACAATCCATCAACTAGTAGGGACCGCTTTAACATGTCAAACCTATGTATACCACCAAACAACGATACATATTGATCGGTCCATTGTGTAAGTTCTTTCAGCAGATCATTGCGGACTAAAGACCAAGCGTTTTCACCGTAACCTATCAAGGCAGCAATTACTCGATATCCACAATTACCATCAGCTTTTACATCAGTTATGTCAACAATAAATTTCTGCATGAATGGATGAAAGTGATCGAGCATTGGAACCCTCCGATTTTTCATTAGAACATCGGAAGAGGAACTTGACTGTTTCGGGGTAGAACAACTATTTTGTACAGAGTGTAACTCATCCACATACTCGAAGTAACACAGGTCCCTTCTTGTAGACCGTTCATGCTTTGTGACGTTCTTCTTCTAAGCACCTTTTGTTTTGACCTTATCAGGGGGAGGGCACATGGAATTCTTATCAGGGTATGCAATTTCAGACAGCTTTGACTTTGATGCCATTTTTCCACACAAATCAAGTATTTCAAAACGATTAGATATGGCATCTATCTCATCCGTTATGCTAACCATGTATTCAGCTGCACCATTGTCCCAATAGTTCAATGTCCGCCAAAACATATGAACAGTGGTAATTGGAATGCTCCCAATAACATACTTAGCTAGCTCACATGCACAAGGCAAACCATACGTTGTTCTCAACACACATGCATCCACAACCAGATGGGTTTTTTCCAGCATAATCCACTCGCTTATACTCTTCCGCAATTTGATTTAACACATACCTAGACACCATGCCAATTAGTCTCCTGTATAACGTAACTTTAAAAACATGTCCAACCACATATGTACTTCTTTCCAAAGATGCCTTGATTTCAGTATGTTGCAAGGTGATCATATTGTTCATCGCATCCCAAACCGTGCATAAATCACCAACACTATTTTGTAGTAGCCACTTTAAATTCCAATGTGCAGACTCAACCCTGCAAGGTATGATATGAAGATAGTTCATTTGATAGATTTGAAACGTATGCAAATGATGATATAAATGATAAATTAACCAATGTCTTAAGCGAAATTTACCTGTTTGTTGTTGTATTTCCAAAATGCATGACTTTGTTTGTCCATGCTATGACAAATTTTTCTTTGTGAGGGTTCAACCAAGTGTCCTTCACGTAATCAATAAATGTTAGCCACAGAGCACATGCAAGCTCAAACTTCATAAGACAATCATCAAATTTCTTCTCATTAGCACAGTCAACAACACTTCCCCATGCTTCCATGACATAATCCCACGCATTCTGCTGCCGAATATAAGTTTTACATTTAGCCTTCACATTCTTGTCAATGTGAAACCTACACAATAAATTGGTTGCCTCTGGGAATAAGGTTTCAACTGCACTCATCATTGCTAAATCTCTATCCGTAACAATCACCTTAGGGAAAAATTCACTTTTAAGAAAAATCCCTCTAAACCGTTCAAGGGCCCACACAACATTACTTATACGTTCCGCCTCTAAATAGGCAAATGCAGCTGAGAATGTCATCCCAGTAGGTGTCACACCAACAATGTCAAGCAAAGGAAGTCTGTACCTGTTTGTTTTGTAGGTACTATCTATAAGGAACACCATATGATATGCATTACTCAGCTTTACCGCATCTGGATGTGCCCAAAACAAGTCACGAACAACATTTTCATCCTTCAATCTATGTCAATGAATATACATGTCACGTTCAAGATGTTTCATTAGCTGTTGCATTTCAGTGTTATCGCCTCTTATACGTGTGCGGTATGCATATCTTGCATTGTATACTTGCTTCAAACTTGTGACATTATTCGCATTATGCTCCTTCAAAGTTAGTAGAATATTCTTTGGTTTCACCATTGACCTTGTCATATCTGCAACAATGATCTTCTCCTCTTCAGTTAATCGACCAACATATGGGTGTCCACAGAATGACTTAGCCAAAGCATGATTGTGATTACCACATATTAGCTTCACCATCCACCCTTGACCTCCCGAAATTGGTTTGCCCCGCAGCTTAAAAGGACACTCACATTTTCTAGTGCCAGTGGTCAAATGTGTCAAACCTTTTTTCCATTGTCTATATTTACCACTCCTTTCACCACCAATTAACACAAATGACGTCCTTCCTAATTTTCCTGTTTTTGTGTCACTCCTCATTATAACGGCTACAAAACCATTCTCAAGTGCAACCCCACGAGCCCATTTCAATACCGCATCACCGGATTCAAACACCTACACAAATGGATAATTCATCTTTAATCTTCTTAATTTAATCATTTAACAACTTTAACTACATTCAAAAGCACATAAATACCTCAGTCGTGTTGAATGCTGCAGAACAATCAACTATACAAGCATTGTCTTCAAACGCATCAGGGTCCGCTCCGATGTCTTCATCCATATAATTTTCTTCCGACAAAATACTTTCACATATTCACTCATCGGTGTCCATGCTTACAACTAAACATTTTATTTAATCATTACTAAAAACACACACAAATAAATCACCATTTACATAACCAATCCATAAAATAACATTTTTTAAATTATTCATTAAAGTCTTAATAATCATCTACATATACATAAACAATCTACATTTCTAAATTGTATTTACTCACTCAAATAATTTTAGAAATTAAACTCAATTCTAATTGAATTCAAAAATTGACTTTCCGTATTAAGTCCCTCAAATAATTATTAAAACTAAGGTAAATTTTCCTTAAATATATGTTTTAACCATTTTTTTTTTAATTTTTTGCTCAAACTGTTGATTTAATTAATACTATACGGATTAGCCAATCCGTATGGACCATACGGATTGGATAATCCGTATGAACCATATGGATTACCCAATCAGTATGGTATTTACGGATTACGTAATTCGTATGGATCATACGAATTACGTAATCCGTATGGATCATACGAATTACGTAATCCGTATGAATCATACGGATTACCCAATACGGATTACCAGAATCACCCACCTCTGCAACCCCGACGCCACTTCATGACTCCGATGGCCACCACCACGCCACAACTCCTACGAAATCAACACAATGCCACCGAAAACAACCAATGCACAGCGTTTCCAGCAACCAACGAGCAAAAAATTAAGTGAATAAGGTTTCCAAAAGGGAAAGCGCAACCAACGAAATGATGTAGGAGAAATATAAGAGGAAAGCAGCTGCCAGGGGTATTTTTGGAAAATCAAAAAAATAATGGTGTAGGAGAAATTATGAATGGTGTAGGAAGCTCCAGCCTGGAGTGCTTCTTCATACACCATTGGTTATTTCTACTACACCATTATTTTTTAAGAAAACCCAAAAGTACCCCTAAGACCAGTTGTGATATATGACTGTGTATGGGAGTTCCTAAAGCGCATTTGGTTTCATTTTCATTACTCATTTGGATCGGTTGAGCTGTTGATAGCATTTTGGTTGGTGATATTGGTGGCATTTCGTACATTTCGTCGAAGGTGCTGTGGCTGTCGGAGGCCGGGGTGCGTCGTTGCAGTGCATAGGTAAGTGGTGTCATTTTTCTATTGTACGGATTCAGTAATCCGTATGGATTACACGAATTTGGTAATCCGTATGGTTCGTACAGAATCGACAATCCGTATGATTCATACGGATTAGTCAATCCGTGTGAATCATATGGATTGGCTAATCCGTATGATTCATACGAATCAACCAATCCGTATGGTTCATATGAATTCATCAACCCTATGAATCATCTGAATTGACGAATCCGTATGAACCATATGGATTGGTTGATCCGTATGAACCATGCGGACTAATGAATCCGTATGATTCATACGGATTGTCTAATCCGTATGGTTCATATGGAATTGGCCAATCTGTATGGTTCATACGGAATGGGCCAATCCGTATGAACCATACGGATTGACTGATCCGTATGGTCTGAGATTGCTGATTTTTGGGATTTTTAGGATTCGTTGAGTTGTTGCACATATTTTTTTTGAATAAAATTGAGTTTATTTTGATAAATTAAACAACATAAATGAGGAATAAACATGAATGATAAGAAATTAGGATAGTAGCATATAATAATAATAAGGAAACATGTAAGGACCCTCATCCTTGGCACCAGTTTTCTTCAACAGAAAACTTGATTTTAAGTGTGGCGCGGGTCACGCTAGGGTTGGAGCGGATGGTGCCAGACCCACTGGCTGTGGCGCCAGGGGCGCCAGGATGGCGCGGGCAGTGCCAAGCATTCGGCAGGTCCATGCTGGTAGCGTGGCTATGGCGCGAGCAGTATCAGCTGGCCGAGAGGTTGGCGTGGGTAGCGCCAAGGGCAGTGCGAATCGCGCCATAAGTGCCTTGGAAAACAGATTCCACAGGTTTCTCATGCGGTCAACGCCAGTGGTGGCGCAGATGGCGCCACAGGTCTCGGGAAGTTGGCGCTGGTGGCGCGGGGATGGCGCTGATGCCGCCAGACCACTGACATTGTGGCGCGGATAGCGCCAGACCTCGGGCAGGCTGAGTATATATAGGGTCAAATGCGAAAAGGGAGGGGAAAAAGTCTTCTTCATCCTCCTTGGACCTCCAACCTCCATTAATGGCTGTTCCAAGCTTTTTGGGACCCTATATCTTGGCCTAAACACCTTTCTATAGCCTTTTAGCTTGAGTGAACTGATTAGAAAGCTATAATCCTTCGTCCTTTGTCTTAGAAATTCCTTTTGTGAGCAAAATCCTTTCCCTCAGAGAACCCTCTGAAACTCGAGTGTTGGCGAGGTTTTGAAGCTCAGCAAGGAAAACAGAGCTTGAGGAAGCAGTTCTGCAGCTTTCCTGGTTGCCACTGAGGTAAGAAACTCGAGTTTCTTCGGTTGATTTTGAGTATGGGAATTTCTGGATTTTGAGACCCATATTGAACTGGGGCTAGAATTGGCTCGGGGTCCTGTAGGGAATATTGTTTAAGATGATGAAAGGATGAAGGATTAACTTTCAGTTTTTGATTTGGATAACTTTGAATCTTGGCTCTGTATATGCATGTGTGACTGTTGTAGAGTCACTTGTTGCTGGTTTTCTGACATGCCAGAGCCTTGATTATGTTTGTGTTGAGCCTATGAGGCTAGGTGAACAAGGCTTTGAGTGGAACTCAATCCGTTCTAGTGATAATTGGATTATGAGGCTGCTGAGAGATTATACCTTGCACGTGCTGTGCATTGAGTCTGTGACGACTCAGATGTTTTATGCAGCCTTGAGGGACCTTGTGAAGGTCTGTGAATAGCCTGGTGTGGGCTGAGATGGATTGAACTCTAGGATAGGGGAATTCTGATATGTTATGTTCTATGCTTGAATGCCTATGTATTTGGTTTTGATATGCGTCCATATGCCTTGATTAGGGTTGATAGTGAGACTGTTGGTGGCGGGAGCCATAGAGCAGGGACAAGACCACAGGCTGAGACCTTGCCAGGTAAGTTCAGTGTCCCTGGGGATGAATTCCTGCATGGTTGCACACCACACTCCGGGGGAGTGGTGGTCATGATTCATGATGCATGCATTTGGTTTTTGCATTACTTAAATCGATGTGTATGTACTTGAGATTGATTATGCTATTATTTGGGCATTGAGGGTTCTCTGCCATATGTTCTGGGCATTGAGGGTTCTCTGCCCTGTGACTTAAGTGTTGAGGGTTCTCCGCTAGGCATTGAGGGTTCTCTGCCATGTGATTTAGGCGTTGATGAGATCCGCCATGTTTGGATGCTTGATATGTTGCTATGAGGGCCAGTGGGCCATTTGGTT
The DNA here is from genome assembly GCA_007407185.1 of Glycine tomentella. Classification (NCBI taxonomy): domain Eukaryota; kingdom Viridiplantae; phylum Streptophyta; class Magnoliopsida; order Fabales; family Fabaceae; genus Glycine; species Glycine tomentella. Next base: position 295,830 of record PYAF01005004.1, read on the forward strand.
GTGTGATTGCCTTGTGTGTGCATTGTGGATAGTGGGTCAGGGTGGGAATGATTTCCCAAGGACCCTGAGCTTACTGAGATATGTATCTCACCCCGTGTGGGGATTTATGATTTCAGGTGACTCTTCTGGACGAAGAGAGCAGTCTCAGGGCAGGAGGCCCGAGTAGAGATGTTTCTGCTTGGCTGATAGCAGCAGAGGGAGCTTGAAGGCTCATTTTGTACTGTTTATGTTGAGTACCCTTGATAAGGGCTGGTGTGTGTACACCTGAGATATGTATAGTTCTGTATACCCTCGGTGAGGGAAGTTATTCTTTTGTATCACCACGGTGTGGTGAAGACACTGATGTATATGTATATGTACAGAACTATTGAGATTATGATATGAGACTTTCCTCCTGAGTATATTCTTGATGTGTACGTTATCTGCCTATGTCTATGTTTCTGGTGTATGATACGAGAAACTGGATCAGCAGGGGTGTGAATTATATGTTTTGTGTGTGAATCCTATATGATATGTTTTTCCATACATAATGAATCAAGAAAAACGATTATATGCTTCCGCTACGTTTTAAATTGATGTTTTAAGCACTAATCTGATATTATTAATGATAACGCACCGGAGGCCTACGGGGTGTTACAAAACACCTTCAATAAGTTTGCATCACATGAGACAGAGAAAGGAATAGGAAAACAACAATAATTAATAAAATGAAAATAACGAAGGATGGTGTGTAGCAAATATGTCTTTTTGTTCCATTTCAATCATTGTAGTGAGCATCACGGCCAACATCTGCATCTGTTATCAGGGCTTGTTGGGTAGCTGCTTTGTTAAAAATAGCTAAAATTTCGATTGAACAAAAATGTTTCCAATAGTGGGATTCTGTTAATATATTTAACACGTCTTCATCGGTCATCAACTCTACTATGTGATATTCGATTGTGTTGTGTGAATATTTTGCATGGGATGGCTTTCGAAAAAACAATTTTCTTACCACTTGTGAGTCGTGAATTCCTTTAGGGGGGACCCCTATAGGAGCAACTTGCTTGACGAGATCTTTGAGTGTTTGAATGTTGCATCCTGAAGGAATTTCAAATTTGATTGAATTTGTTCCAGTGAAGGAATAACCCACAAAATTTGATTGTCGTGGTCTGTTCCATTTGTCGTTGTAATATAAGATTGCATCATGTGTAGGGACCATGGTGGATCGAGGTAGGTTGAGTATACGATCGGGAGTTCTGTTGATGGTACACAATAATTCTATAGGGCCAACACACGAGTATTGGTCGCTGCACATTAACATTGTGCAAACATCGTCATCATTTCTGAGTTGTAGATAATCAAAGAAATATTGTTGAGTTACATCTAGGGAAGGCTTTCGATAGTAGATTTCATTCACACATTGGTTATTCGTTAGGAGAAGGGTGTTGTACATTGGTAATTTGTTATTTGTTAGGATGGACAGCGATGACTGGATGTATGACAATATAATGTCAGAAGAAGTTAATATGGATCAAGACATTGGAGCAGACGCTGATGCGTTTGAGTGTAATGAAGACAACGGTGTAGACCCCAATGCGTTTGATGATAATGCTTGTTTAATTGATTGTTCTGCAGCATTCCAAACGAATGAGGTAATCATGTGTATTTAAAGTTGTTAGATGATTCTATTTAGCATATTAAAAAAGAATTATCCATTTGTGTAGGTGTTTGAATCGCGTGATGCAATATTTAAATGGGCTTGTACGGTTGCATTTGAGAATGGTTTTGTAGCGGTTATAATGCGGAGTGACACAAAAACTGGAAAGGTGGGAAGAACTTCATTTGTGTTAATTGGTTGTCAAAGAAGTGGAAAATATAGAGCATGGAAAAAAGGTTTCACACCTTCTGTGACCAGCACCAAAAAATGTGAGTGTCCTTTTAAGCTGCTGGATAAACCAACCTCGGGAGGACAAGGGTGGATGGTGAACCTAATATGTGGTAGTCATAATCATGTTTTGGCCAAGTCATTCTGTGGACACCCATATGCTGGTCGAATAACTGAGGAGGAAAAAGTGATTGTTGTTGATATGACAAGGTCAATGGTTAAACCAAGAAATACTGTGTTAACTATGAAGGAGCATAATGCTGATAATGTAACAAGTTTGAAGGAAGTTTACAATGCAAGATATGCATACCGGACGCGTACAAGAGACGATAATACTGAAATGCAACAGCTAATGAAACTTCATGAACGCAACATGTATATTCATTGGCATCGACTAAAGGATGAAAATGTTGTACGTGACTTGTTCTGGGCACATCCAGATGTTGTACAGCTGAGTAATGCATATCATATGGTGTTTCTCATAGATAGTACCTACAAAACAAACAGGTACAGGCTTCCTTTATTTGACATTGTTGGTGTGACACCTACTGGGATGACATTTTCAGTTGCGTTTGCGTATTTAGAGTCAGAACGCATCAACAATGTTGTCTGGGCCCTTGAACGCTTTAGAGGGATATTTTTGAAAAGTGAATTCTTCCCAAGGGTGATTGTTACGGAAAGAGATTCAGCCTTGATGAATGTTGTGAAATGTGTTTTTCCAGATTCAACCAATTTATTGTGTCGATTTCACATTGACAAGAATGTGAAGGCAAAATGCAAAATTTATGTTAGGCAGAGTCATGCATGGGACTATGTGATGGAAGCATGGGGATGTCTTGTTGATTGTGCTACCGAAAAGGAATATCATGAATGTGTTATGAAGTTTGATGTTGCATGTGCATCGTCGCCTATGTTTGTTGATTACGTTAAAGACACTTGGTTGAATCCCCACAAAGAAAAATTTGTCACAGCATGGACAAACAAGGTCATGCATTTTGGAAATACAACAACAAACAGGTAAGTTTGATATTTGACACTGGTTACGTTGATATTTCCATAAATTTGTTGTATTTTGAATTAATTGATTAAACGACCCATATACAGGCTGGAGTCTGCACATTCGACCTTAAAGCGCCTACTGTAGAATAGTGTTGGAGACTTATGCACTGTTTAACAACATGATCATCTTGCAACATAACGAAATCAAGGCATCTTTGGAGAAAAGCACACATGTTGTAGGACATGTTTTTAAAGTCACTTGATACAAGAGACTTGTTGGCATGGTATCCAGGTACGTGTTAAACCAAATAGCTGCTAAGTATGAGCGAGTTCATTATGCAGGGAAAAATCCTTCTCGGTGTGGATGTGTTATGAGAACAACATATGGTTTGCCTTGTGCGTGTGAGCTAGTAAAGTATGTTGTTGGTAGCATTCCAATAGACAGTGTTCATATTTTTTGGCGGAGGTTAAACTTTTCAACTGAAGGTATGCATGATTCCGAAGTCACCATAACTGACGAGATGGAAGCCATATCGAAGCGTTTTGAAAAGCTTGACATGTGTGGGAAAATGACACTTAAAAGTAAACTTAAAGAAATTGCGTACACTGATTTAAATTCCATGTGTCCTACCCTTGATAAGGTCAAAACTAAAGGTGCTCCAAAGAAGAAGATGACAAAGCACGAAAGGTCAACGAGAAGGGACCCGTCTTACTTTGAGTATGTAGACGAGTTTCATTCAGTGCAGAACAGTTGCCCCACTCCAAAACAGTCCAATTCCTCATGTGTTGTTTAGATGCAACACGGGATGGTTCCGATGCTAGATCAATTTCATCCATTTATGCGGAAGTACATCTTGAATGTCACTGATGTCAAAGCAGACGGTAATTGCGGATACCGTGTAATTGCTACGTTATTAGGTTATGGTGAAGAATCTTGGTCTTTGGTACGCAGTCATTTGCTCAGACAACTTGGAGAGTGGACTGATGGATATATAGCCTTGTTTGGTGGTATACATAGATTTGAAACCTTAAAGTGGTCCCTACTGGTTGATGGATTGTCGAAGGTAAAAGTTCATTTTGTTTAATCATTATATCGATTTTATAACAACGCAAATGATGCACATTAAACATATTTGAATAACCATTTATTTACACGTTACCGTTGATAAATGGATGGATATTACGGAAATGGGTCATGTAATTGCATCAAGATATAACGTCATTGTAGTATCTCTTTCACTTCAGCAAAGTATGACGTTTTTTCCTTTAAGAAGTGAACCCCCTAGAGATCCCCAAGTTCATCGCATTTTGTGTATTGGTCATGTTTTTGGTAATCACTTTGTTCAGGTATGACATTAATTTAATTATTCTATGCAACTACATACATCTGTCAAACTCATCATTGTCTAACGTTATTATATGAAACAGGTTTTATTAAAGGACAATTGTCCTTTGCCGTTGACTGTGTTCTTGTGCGATACTCACCGTATCAGCGAAGCACAAGCATGGCCCAATCATTACATTAGTAGATTGCAAATGTATGCTAGATGTATGAGGATGCATACATACTGAGCATGTAGACTTAGGAGATGTGTAGAACGGTTTTAAGAATGAATAAACTGTCAATTTTCATAACTGTGTCAATATATAGGTATAACTAAGAAAGTAAGTTTTCCCAACATAAGGAAAAAAAAAAACATAAACATATATATGTCGGACATAAAAGTCGTTATCAGTACAGAAAACAACGACGGACTAGTCTAGGCTCCTTCGCTGTCGTCTATGACTATATACAATGTTGTAGTCCCTAACACTGCGGGCGAGAAGCAACATCTGCTGTGTCCTAGAGTATGCATCCATTCCTTCTGTAACGAGGCCATCGTCCATCAAGGTTTGCAAGCCCTCTGCCAACCGTTGGCAAACAGACTGAAATTACAACAAAACAACCAAATGTATTAGACAATGTAATGAAATCTGTTAACACAATGCATAAAGAAATTGTAATAATTTTACCACTGCATATGCTGGCGACTGGTCTTCCGTCATAACATCTGATGCATGTTGACCGACATCTGCATCAGGGGGATGAACAACTGCTGCAGTGGGATGAACATGTGATGTAGGGGGGATCAGTGTTGGGCCCAGGTGGAGCATGTGCACGGGCCTGTGCATACTGCGTCGGAGTCATAAACGGATGTGAGATCCGATAGAACCACTCCATATATCCAGCAACACAGTGACTTGGATAATGTACCAAGTCACCGGTCGATATAAGGTAATCTGTGAAGTGGGCCCATCGGTAGCCAACATCGTCAATGGAGGGGACTTCCGATGTCGACAGCTCTGAAATCTGCTAATTCTGGCCGAATTGCCTGACTACCCTGTCAGGAAGGTACCTAACGATGTGCGAACCCCATCTAATGAAATCGGAAAATAAACTAATCGGCTCAAAATCCCTAAGGGGCCTGTGCTCCGCATATGGTGTCCAGTAGATGTCATCAGGTCTCAATCTCTCTATACGGGCACGGTAAGTCGCTAGCGGTAACGCCTTCGCACTCTTCCAGCGACAGGCATGCGGCTGCGTGATAAGTGCCATATTTCAGTAGAAAATAGGATTCAAACATGGCACTTATCCGTCACTTTAATGGATTTAATCACAAAGATAACCCTAGAAACCTAGTTAAATGATGATGATGTGAAGGTAAGTCTTGCTTTTATGATTCGAAGTGATTTCGTCTAAATAATTGATTTAATTTTGCTAGGGTGTGAAGTTACGGAAGAAGCAAGATTGCGGAAGGAAGAGCATGGAGTAAAACAAGTAAAAGAAAAGGCTTCAAACAACATTCAAGGCCCAAAAACCACAAAGCCCGAAGGATTCTTCAGCATTAAGTCAATTAGCTCACCCAGGCCAGCATTTCTAGTTCATTTTGGTCGCCCAGGCCACATCAAGTCCCAAGGAGCCGACCTTAGCTCACCCAGGCGAGTGGAATTAGCTCAAATTGGGCGCCCAGGCGACCAAGCCAAGCAGGTGGCTGAATCCTATAAATACGGACGGATTTTGGAGGCCAATGGCATGTTCTTCACTTCATTTTTCTCTCCTAGCCTCTTGCTTATTCTTGTTTCTTGTTATTTTGCTTCCTAAGTGAGTGTAGAACTTAGGGAAGTGAGGTTGAGTGAATGTTGTAAGGAGATTCTGCCGAAGAGAGGGTCGATGACATGCTTAATCGGTCAGTCTCTCGAGGAGGTTCTGCTCATGTTCACTTAAGCTTCTCTAAGGATTGGGTGTACTCTTCTTATCCCTACGCTCTTTTAATTATTTATGCATCATTCTATTTCTTGTTGGTAATTTCATTCTACGCTTAATGCTTGATTCTACTTTATCACTAGGGTCACGAACTTAAATTCCTAAGTGAGACTGGAAAGTAATCTTAGGGTTTGAACCGAATGAAATTACTCGTTACGTTACGTTGCTAGGAATAGAACATAACGTTTCGATCGCATTAAACACGTGAATATGATCTTAATGTTTGGGTATTTAATTAAGTATGCGAGGAATCGATATTTAGTAAAATATCCATAGGGCTTAATTGCGAGGAATCGAGTTAAGTTTACCTAAACGTGTGCGTCAACAAGAATAGAAAATGCATAGGTAAAATCAATTAAAAAGGGATAAGCAAGACGAAACCCAATCCTATACTTACTTGACTTGTATCAGTTTATTTATTTCATTTCCCGTCATCGTTTATTTGTTTTCCGTTATCTTTATTTTACATTTTCCGCAAACAACAACAAATGAATCTTCGCTTTCTATCTGTACATAACTACTAAACTGTTAATTTTAAATCAACCGACGTAAACCCAAATCCCTGTGGAGACGAACTTTTATAAATTCGAAACTTACAGTGATAACAACAGTACGCTTGCCGTGGTTTAAAACTGCGTCTCCTCAAATGACTCCAGAGCACCCTGAAAATGATAGGAATACTTCAATACAACCAAGAGGGGGGTGAATTGGTTGAACCTTGGTATATTAAAATTTTCAAATCAGAGTTTTCACAGGATCTTTATCACTTTAAAAATTGTTTTGAAACCAAGAATCTTATATTCAATCAAATTCCTCTATCAAGAAATCAATAAGCAAATGATAGTTTTCAGTGTGATGAAATTTGATTCACAAACAAAGCAATTGAGAGATAAAGAGATAGGAATAAAGATCAGCCACAGATTTTATACTGGTTCACTTCAAACACTATGAAGCTACATCCAGTTCTTCCGCTCAACACTATAGTAGAGTTCCACTATTGCAAATAATATTCTTACAAGATATTACAAGCCTCTCTTCATCAACCCTAGATAAAGTTCAGAAGTCTAAAACACTATTAGACCCTTAGAGACCAAACCCAAAACTGAGAACACTACTCAGCAGCCCTTAGAGAAACACTATCTCTATTCTTCATGTAAGAAACCAATTTACAATAAGCTAATCTTTACAGAAATCAATTAAAAGATTTACACCTTCAAAGAATAAGGAAAGATTTCACTTGATAATCCAAAGAACACATGCATGTGAATGATTCAACAGGTTGAAAGAAAGATTACAGATTCAATACATCCCTTTCCTTAAGCTTTGAAACTCAATGAAGCTTCACTTCTTCAAATCAAAAACCCATATGATTTGTGAAGCCTAAATGCTTTTTGAAACTCAGAAACACACTAAAGAAAGCTCATGAATGTTTGTGATTGCCCAGAATACGAATTATTCAATCTTAAAAAGCACAGGGCAATGAGTTCTATTTATAACAGCTTTCTAACTGAAAATAATCGATTAAACACGCTCCTGTAATCGATTATTTTGCATTTGTAATCGATTATTCCAAGAATGTAATCGATTAAAGCGCTCTTGATATGTTCTGGGTTTAAGCAATGAACAATGTAATCGATTATTCCGTCAAGTAATCGATTAAGACAGACACTCATGTATTTCAAATACACTGAGTAATCGATTACGAAATTTGGTAATCGATTAAGACAGATAGACCAATATTCTCAAATGTACTATGTAATTGATTAAAACGATATGTAATCGATTAAATCAACAGAACATGTTAACCTGATGTGTTGCAAACACATCTTATTTTTAGAATAGTTTTAGCTTATGTTTTGATTAAATAATTAGGATTTAGTTTAGTTTTTGTTAGTTTATTAATATTATTTTATTTTATCTTAATTCAATATCAATTGTGCAATTTCAGGTCAAAAGAGGAGAATAAAGGCCAAAGAAAGAAGAAAACAAGTTCTGGAGTACCAAG
>PYAF01005004.1:308813-320100 GCA_007407185.1 Glycine tomentella
CCCAGGGTTAGGGAGGAATTCCAGAACCCTGAGTTTACTGAGACGTTTGTCTCACCCTATGTGGGGTTTGTGGTTTTCAGGTGCTTCTTGAGGAGAAGCGACATCAGGGCAGGAGGCCCTAGTGGACCTGATAGGCTGGATGGGAGGCTGCAGTAGAAGACCAGAGCAGAGTTTCAAGTGTGAAGCTTATCTTAGATCTCTGTGTAGTTGTAGGGTATGTGTATACCCATTTTCTGTACATATTATAATGTATGACCTAGTTGTGGTCTTGTTTTTGAGCATGTATATGTACAGATGTTGATGTTGTATGAAAGTATGTTTCCTCCTGATTATCTCTGTTTAGTTTTGGTTATCTGCCTAGTTGTTGTTGTGTATGTTTATCTGGATCAGTAGGGGCTTGCTATATATTGCTTTATTATGTGGCTTTTTTTATATTCCATGCATAATGTAATCAAGAAAAACGATTCTATCGCTTCCGCACCACATGTTTTTAATGCTCATAGCGTGATATGGATATCACTGATGATAACATACCGGAGACGTCCGGGGTGTTACACATTGACTTAATCGATTACATGAAATATCGCATACATAGAAATTGGCCTTGTGACTGCTTTAATCAATTACCATGATATTGTAATCGATTACCTACTTAGTTGAAAAATACTGTCACTCTGGTTTAATCGATTACCACTTACTGTAATCGATTATTTAAGTACATTCATGTTTTTGCATCACGCTGCTTTAATCGATTACCAATGGATGAAATCGATTATCCTTCACAAACATGATTTCAGCATAGGACTGCTTTAATCGATTACACATAGATGTAATGGATTACACTTCATTATCAGGATTTTAGCTTAGTCTGCTTTAATAGATTACACCACGGGTTAATCAATTATTTAACCCGTTTAATGAAATCCTGAGAATACCAAAAGACGGTTTAATCGATTACAAGAGCGTCTGGAGCGTTTTTAATCGATTATTTTCGTTACGAAAATAACTATATATATAACCCTTGCCTTTTGTAATCAAAAAAGTAACAGAGATTGAGATTGATCTTAAAACTTTTCGATATTCTGAGCTTTCTAAGGAATCACTAAGGCATTCTTCTGGGTTATTTGAGCTTTGCTTCCATTAAGTCATTCATGGGTTACTAATCTTGTTATTGAAGAAAACTACTCTTTCACAAAGGTTTAGGAAAGTTGTTCTGCATAATTGGTTTGCATTCAACCTGAGTTTTTTCATTCATATGCATTTCAATCTTGGATCATCAGGTGAATTCTTTCCCGGCTCTTTGTGGGTGTTAAGTTTTCTGCAGTAACTTTGTATTTTGTTGATTCTATTGTATTTAGTTTTTCTTACAAGAGGAGATAGTGTTTCTCCAAGGGAGATAAGGTTTCTCCAAGGACTGCTGAGTAGGTTTCTCAGTGTGGGTTTGGCTTCTAAGGATCTAATAGGGTTTTAGATCTCTGAACTTCTTCTAGGGTTGAGGAAGAAAAGCTTGTAATTGCTTGTAAGAAACATATTTGCAATAGTGGAACTCTACTCTAGTGTTGAGTGAAAGAAACTGGATGTAGCCTCATAGGTTTTGAGGTGAACCAGTATAAATCTTGTCTCTTGATTTATATTTTGCAGTTTATATCATATCTTGTGTGAATTATATCTTGTGTGTTGTGAATTCTTCTTTGAAAGTTTATTCTTTAGGTATAACAAATCTTGGATTGATTTTGGATAAAGTTTTCAATTGGTTTTGTGATAAAGATCCAAAGGGCATTAAACTCTGATTTCAAACTCTGATATTGTTAAAAGAAAATTTTATTTTACCAAGGTTAACCAATTCACCCCCCTCTTGGTTAAGTGTGAGTGTTCCTTATTTTCCACAAAAATGATGACCCCCAAAATGTGTGTTGCATTGACATACATCTGAGAACTCTTTGTTGTCACAAAAGCAATTAGGATATGGCGTCAATATTTGATTAAGAGGAAATTCTACATTTATACAGATCAGAAAAGTTAAAGAAATCTGTTGTCCCAAAAAATCCAGACGTCGGAACAACAATGGGCATGCAAATGGCTACAACTTTGATTTTTTTTTACAAACCTGACACGACTAATATTGTGGCAGATGCACTCTCTTGTCAACACAACAATGCCCATTACTGTTGTCCTTTACTTCTTCTCCAATGTCGCCTATTGTCACTAAACTCCAGTAGTTTTACACTGTCACTTCCAAAGAACAAGCACTTATTCAACAATATTGCAGCTCTTCTGATAGTCCAACAAATGACGCTAAGATGCAGGACAACATCTTGTATGTCAAAGGCATGATCTTTGTTCTAACATATCTTCATCTTCAGTTTTTTCTTAGATAAGTATTATTATTTATATATTTTATTTATAATGTATGTATTTTGGTATAAATACATTATTAAATAAAAAAATATTACCAATTTTTAAAAAATCAACAAAATTTTTGTTATTCAAATAAATTATTTTTAAAATTTTCTAAAAATATATTTTTTATTTTTAAAAAATAACATTGGAAAGTTAGACAGTCAACTCCCAACTTCTTCTTGCAAATTTGATTTTTTAAATAATAAAAAAAATGAAAATCACCATGAGAAATCGAATCATCAACTTACAACTTCTCACCAATCTTCAAAACTAAAAAACTTTTAAGAAATAAAATTATAGTGTATATTTGGAATAAAAGCTAATGAGAAGTATATGTTGAGAAAAAAAACTATGACATCTTTCCTTATTTATACCATTTTATACAATTTAATTCCTAAAAACTACACTCCTTTTTAATATATATCTCCTAAAGTACACTTTTTCTTACCCAGTCCAGACTTCTTACGCCTAAAATAAATTTTTTTAGGGATATATTGAAAATGATGTAATTTAAACTCAAGAGGCAATCAAATGACAGGAGAACGACTAATTCAACTACTTCTCTCACTTTAGACTCGTTAGTTGAATCCCCAACGTCCAAATCTACATTTACTTTGTTGTCGACAAATTCTACATTTTTCTCTTGAATCTGTCAACAAGACCATAACAAAAAAAGTTGTCCTAACATACCTTTACCTTCAATTTTTTCTTAGACAAATATTATTTTTTATATATTTTATTTATTATGTATGTATTTTAGTATAAATAAATTATTAGACCAAAAATATTATCAAATTTTAAAAATTGCAAAATTTTAATTATTCAAAAAATTATTTTTATAATTTTTAAAAAAATTATATTTAAAAAGAAAACATTTTTACTAAAAAAAATTAACTTTGGAGAGTCGGATAGTCATCTCCTGACTTAGTCTTGAATTTTTTTTTAAAAAAAAAAACTCAAAACCACAATGAGAAATCGAATCATCAATTCTTAACTTCTCACCAATATTCAAAACTAAAATACTTTAAAAAATAATATTACAAATAATATATATTGGAAATAAAAGGCTAATGAGAGGTTTATCTTGAGAAAAAAAAAAACTATGAAAATTTCCTTATCCATACCATTTTATACAATTTAATTCCTAAACTACACTCCTTTTTAATATATATCTCCTAAAGTACACTCTTTTTTTTTTTTTTTTACCGAGTCCCATACTTCTTACGCCTAAAAAATAAATTTATTTAGGGATATTAAAAATGATGTAATTTGAACTCAAGAGGCAATCAAATGACAGGACCACGACTAATTCAACTACTTCTCTCACTTTAGACTCTTTAGTTGAATCCTCACCATCCAAATCTACATTTACTTTGTTGTCGATAAATTCTACATTTTTCTCTTGAATGTGTCGACAAGAAGACCATAACAAAAAAAGTTGTCCTAACATATCTTTATCTTCAATTTTTTTTAGACAAATATTATTCTTTATATATTTTATTTATGATGTATGTATTTTAGTATAAATAAATTATTAAACAAAAAATATTATCAATTTTAAAAATTGAAAAATTTTAATTATTCAAACAAATTATTTTTATAATTTTTTATAAAAATATATTTAAAAAAAAAATATTGTTACTAAAATAATTATCTTTAGAGAGTCGGATAGTCAACTCCCGACTTAGTCTTGAATTTTTTTTTTAAAAAAAACTCAAAACTACAATGAGAAATCACATCGTCAATTCTTAACTAATACTTTAAAAAATAAAATTATAAATAATATATATTGGAAATTAAAGGCTAATGAGAGGTTTATCTTGAGAAAAGAAAAACTATGAAAATTTTCTCATCTATACCATTTTATACAATTTAATTCCTAAACTACATACCTTTTTAATATATATCTTTTAAAATAGTATTTGTTTTTTTTTTTTAACCTAGTCCCAGAGTTCTCATGCTTAAAAACAAATTTATTTTGTTATATATTGAAAAGGATGTAATTTGAAAATTAAATTGTATAAAGTAATATAGATAGAGAAAAATTCCCGCTTAGGATTGGTTCCGTTGCCTATGAGCTCACATTTCCATCGGCTTCGCGCATTCGCCTAATCGTACATATCTCCTTGTTACGCGTCTATCGTGGGTCCTTACCTCCTCCACAGAAGGTCCCTTTGCTTTTTAACAGTGACGAGAACCCTGCTGCTAAAAAAGTCTCACCACACTCTCTCACTTCATTTGAACTCAAAGAGGCAATCAAATGACAATATATCATAATTAGTTCAACTAATTCTCTCAATTTAATCACGTTAGTTGAATCCCACCCTCTAAATCTACAATTTATTTTAATTTATTTTGTTGTCAAACAGATTTTACATTTTTCTATAATATGTGCCAACAATAACACCATAACAAAAAAAGCTGTCACATTCATCTTCAATTTTTTCCTTTATATATTTTATTTATAATATAATATCTTTTAGTATAAATAAATTATTAAACCAAAAATATTATCAATTTTTAAAAATTAGTAAAATTTTCATTATTTGAATAAATTATTTTTATAATTTTTTAAAAAATACATTTAAAAAGAAAATACTTTTTACTAAAAAATTAGCGTTGGAGAGTCAGATAATCAACTCTCGACCTAATCTTGTAAATTCTTTTTTTAAAAAATAATAATAAAAAAACTCAAAACCACAACGAGAAATCGGATAATCAATTCTTAACTTCTTAACAATGTTCAAAACTAAACTACTTTAAAAAATAAAATTAAAAATAATATATATTAGAAATAAAAGACTAATGAAAGATTTATCTTGAGAAAAAAAAACTATGAAAATTTTCCTCATCTATACTATTTTATATAATTTAATTTCTAAACTACATTCCTTTTTAATATATATCTTAAAGTACACTTTTTTATACCGTCCCAGACTTCTCAAGCCTAAAAAAAATTATTTTGAGATATATTGAAAAAGGATGTAATTTGAAAATTAAATTGTATAAAGTGATATAGATAGAGAAAAATTTCCGCTTAGGATTGGTTCTGTTGCCTATGAGCTCGCACTTCTGTCGGCTTCGCGCATTCACCCAATCTTGCATATCTGTTTGTTACGCGTCTATCGCGGGTCCTTACCTTCTCCACAGACGTTCCCTTTTGCCTTTTATCGGTGACGAGAACTCTCCTGCCAAAAAAGTCTCACCACATTCTCTCACTAGGCAATCAAATGACAGTACCACGACAACTTCAACTACTAGTACTCTTACTTTAGACTCGTTAGTTGAATCTTCACCCTCCAAATCCACTCTAATTCAAACGAGCGCATCTCCTTTGTCCACTATACCACCGATTCATCCTCCACTAGCATGTGACCATGTGTCTTGCTCCCATTGAGTCGCGTCCCTCAAAGTATGCTATAACAACGGATTTTTTTGCGAGTGCAACTTCATACACCATTTGAGCACAGTGCATTTCCCTAAACACCCCTGGCTTTTTAAATTAAAAAACTTTTCATTTTTCTCCTCTCCCTCCTCCGCTCTTCTCCCTCGTTCGCTCGCTTCGGCTTCTCTTCTCATTCTTCAAGTGTTTGGGTCTGCATTTGGCGGCTGGTGTGCATTTGGTGGTGGTCGGAGCTTCCGCGGTCGGTGACGTCGACGGTGTGAGGTTAGTTGCGGTGGTTTTGGGGCGGGAAGGGGGTAGCGATGTCGTGCGGATTCGAGGATCCGTATAAGCTATACGGATTAGGTGATCCGTATAGGTTATACAGATTAGGTAATCAGTATAACCTATACGGATCAACCAATCCGCATAGTTTATACGGATCAGTTAAATCCGTATAGGTTGTATGGATTACCTAATTCATATAAGCTATACAAATTGGTTGATCCGTATAGCTTATACGGATTAGTTAATCCGTATTGTGTAATTTTTTTAAAAAAAAGGGTTTTTCTTATAATTCGGAGCATGCTTTTTCAATTGATATCCAATTATTGATGATGGCATGGTTCTTAAATAATTAGGAACATCATTTTTGAATTGTTATCCACCCGTTGATAGTGATATGGTGTTGATTGTATTTGCTTCTTAACATGTGAATGAAGGCAAGGTTGTGTAACTCGGTATGGGATTGTTTGCTTAGACTATGAGTTGATTGCTTTGTATGGCTATGAGTTGGACCTGTTGAACAGATTTTTGGATTTTGTGGTTAGAATGGGACCGTATAGGTGACCATGCATGTGTATGACGCTTTTGACCTAGTATGGGATTGTTTGCTTAGACTATGAGTTGATTGCTTTGTATGGTTGTGAATTGGACCTGTTGAACATATTTTTGGATTTTGTGGTTAGAATGGGACCGTATAGGTGATCATGCATGTGAATGACCTTGTTTGACCCGGTATGGGATTGTTTGCTTAGACTATGACTTGATTGGTTTGTATGGCTGTGAATTGGACCTGTTGAACACAACATTGGATTGTTTGGTTAGAATTGGACCGTATAGGTGACCATGCATGTGAATGACCTTGTTTGACCCGGTATGGGATTGTTTGCTTAGAATATCACTTGATTGCTTTGTATGGCTATGAATTGGACCTGTTGAACACAACATTGGATTGTTTGGTTAGAATGGGACTGTATAGGTGAC
The DNA here is from genome assembly GCA_007407185.1 of Glycine tomentella. NCBI lineage: Eukaryota > Viridiplantae > Streptophyta > Magnoliopsida > Fabales > Fabaceae > Glycine > Glycine tomentella. Next base: position 315,862 of record PYAF01005004.1, read on the forward strand.
CATGCATGTCAATGACCTTGGTTGACCCAGTATGGGATTGTTTGCTTAGAATATCACTTGATTGCTTTGTATGGCTATGAATTGGACCTGTTGAACAGATTTTTGGATTTTGTGGTTAGAATGAGACTATATGGATCACCATGCATGTCAATGAACCGTTTGTAACTCGGTAGGGGTGTGTGTGCTTAGTATTTGAACTGATTGGTTTCTGTGCCTGTGAATTGGACCTGTGTAACCCGATAAGCAAATTATGTACAGATCATGGCTAGGACTAGAGGAGGTATGCAGCGGCCTGTTGGTGGAGGTCATGAGAGGTGAAGGCCTACAGCATCCGCTCGTCGAGAAAGGGCGGGTGTTAGTGTTACTAAGGATCCTCCACTTGAGGATCCTCCAATAGAGGAACCACAGATGCATACTGATGTACCTGAGACAGATGATGTAGGTACTTCAGGATTTGGAGGAGGTCCAGAAGACTATTCGGTCTTGAGTGGTTATGTTGACCATGTGGCTGCTAAAGTCTGGTCAGGAGAGGTATTTATAAGACGCTCACATGTTCACCAATATATGTTTGGTTCTAAGAGACTATAAACACGTGTTTATGTATGTATTGAAGGAACGTGCAGAACTAAAGTTGGCTTCCTATGGACGTAAGGTTACTAAATTTGGGAAGCCAGCTGCTGAGATTGAGGGGTTAGTGGCTGCTACAGGCCTTAGTCTGCTGATACGATGCTCAGTCGACATTGGAGATTGGGGATTGCTGTTTGCATTTGTGGAGAAATGGCACCCTGAGACCTCCAGCTTTCATTTGCCAGTGGGCGAGCTGAGTATTACACTTGATGACGTTGCCTCCCTACTTCATATACTTGTTATGGGAGTCTTCTATACGTATGAGCAGATAGACGTCGGAGAGGCTATTACACTGTTGGTGGAGCTGCTGGATGTCATTGTAGCTGAAGCTGAGGCGGAGACGTCACAGTGCCACCGCGCATATGTCCGATTGTCCTGGCTTCGAGAGCTATATTTCAAACTGTGTCAGTCTAGGCAGTGGATACTAGCAGCCATGGCTTATTTGTTGCATCTTGTTGGTTGCACTTTGTTTGCCAACAAGAGTGCGACACATATAGGTGTTCAGTTCTTATAGCCTTTTCGCGACATCAATGAGGCTGCGGGTTTTGCCTGGGGAGTTGGTGCTTTGGTGCATATGTATGAGAATTTGAGTTATGCATCGAAACACCACGGCAAACATCTAGCTAGGTACATTAATATATTACAGGTAATCTTGTGTCTCTGTGTGTGGGGGGGTTTGTTTTTTGTTTGAATTATTTCTGACTTGCACCACATACTGATGTAGTGTTGGATATATGAGCATTTTTCCACTGTTGTGGACAGGGGTGTGTTGATTCAAGAGGAGTCATGCATGAATGAACAAGGATCAAGCTTTGGTGTTTTGTACTTTCAACATGCCTCATTGCAAATGTGCTAAAGAAACTATGAAGATCAATTTGATTCATGTAAAAGGGAAGATGTGTTATCTGATAATCCAATTAGCATATCATGCATAATCATTCATCTAGGATTGTTAGATTGTAGGTCTAAATAAAAGCAATTAACCAGTGAGGCATTTTAAAATCAAAGTTTTTGGAAAAATGAAGTTTTCCTGCATTAATCGATTACAACATTGTTGGCATCGATTATTTTGTTCTTCATGCCTTCTGGAAAACAAATCAAGAACATTGTAATCGATTACATATCGAATTAATCGATTACATAGGCTAAAATGGAAAAATCATACTGACTGTCTTAATCGATTACATAAGTTCGTAATCGATTACATATAATGCCTATGGTTAACATGTTCTGCTGATTTAATCAATTACATATCGTTTTAATCGATTACATAGTACATTTGAGAATATTGGTCTGTCTGTCTTAATCGATTACCAAATTTCGTAATCGATTACTCAGTGTATTTGAAATACATGAGTGTCTGTCTTAATCGATTACTTGATGGAATAATCGATTACATTGTTCATTGCTCACACCCAAAACATATCAGGAGCACTTTAATCGATTAAATTCTTGGAATAATCGATTACAAATGCGAAATAATCGATTACAGGAGCGTGTTTAATCGATTATTTTCAGTTAGAAAGCTGTTATAAATAGAACTCATTGCCCTGTGCTTTGTAAGATTGAATAATTCGTATTCTGGGCAATCACAAACATTCATGAGCTTTCTTTAGTGTGTTTCTGAGTTTCAGAAAGCATTTAGGCTTCATAAATCGTATGGGTTTTTGATTTGAAGAAGTGAAGCTTCATTGAGTTTCAAAGCTTAAGGAAAGGGATGCATTGAGTCTGTAATCTTTCTTTCGACCTGTTGAATCATTCACATGCATGTGTTCTTTGGATTATCAGGTGAAATCTTTCCTTATTCTTTGAAGGTGTAAATCATTTAATTAATTTCTGTAAAGATTAGCTTATTGTAAATTGGTTTCTTACATGAAGAATAGAGATAGTGTTTCTCTAAGGGCTGCTGAGTAGTGTTCTTAGTTTTGGGTTTGGTCTCTAAGGGTCTAATAGTGTTTTAGACTTCTGAACTTTATCTAGGGTTGATAAAGAGAGGCTTGTAATATCTTGTAAGAATATTATTTGCAATAGTGGAACTCTACTCTAGTGTTAAGTAGAAGAACTGGATGTAGCTTCATAGTGTTTGAAGTGAACCAATATGAAATCTGTGGCTGATCTTTATTCCTATCTCTTCATCTCTCAATTGCTTTGTTTGTGAATCAAATTTCATTACACATAAAACCATCATTTGCTTATTGATTTCTTGACAGAGGAATTTGATTGAATATAAGATTCTTGGTTTCAAAACAATTTTTAAAGTGATAAAGATCTGTGAAAACTCTGATTTGAAAATTTTAATATACCAAGGTTCACCCAATTCACCCCCCCTTGGTTGTATTAAAGTATTCCTATCATTTTCAATTGGCATCAAGAGCTGGTTCTTGAAAGTTGCTCAAGATCACTTTTTCTTTTCAAAAAGAATATGAATACTTCACAAATAACCTTTAAGGAGGGTGCCTCTTTAAACAGACCTCCTATGTTTGAATGGGAACATTTCAGTTTTTGGAAAAATAGAATGAAGATCTTTATTCAATCAAATGACCCAGGAGCATGGAATGCAATACTAAAGGGTCCTTTTATTCCAAAGAAAACTGTGGCAAATGAATTGATTCCCAAAGAATGGGATGAGATAACTGAGGCTGAACAAAAGGCTGCACAATATGATTTTAAAGCTAAAAATATGGTCACCTCTGCACTTTCCTTTGATGAATTTTTCAGGACTGTGAGATGTAATAGTGCAAAAGAAATGTGGGAGATCCTGGAAATTACTCATGAAGGAACTGAGGAAGTCAGAAGATCAAGGAAGCATGCTTTGATCCATGAGTATGAAATGTTCAAGATGAACACCAATGCAGGCATTTCTCAGCTGCAGACCATATTTACTCATATTGTAAATAATCTTTTGGGTCTTGGAAAGCTCTTTGACATTGAAGAATTAAACATCAAGATATTGAAGTGTTTGACAAGACCTTGGCAACCAAAAGTTACAGCAATCAAGGAGTCCAAGGATCTGTCAAAGATGTCTATGGCTGCACTATTTGGTAAGCTTCTTGAATATGAACTAGAAATGCCTCAATTAACATCTTGTGAAGATGCAGAAAAGAAAACAAGAAGCATAGTCTTGAAAGCTGAAAAGGAAGAGGAAACAAGTGAAGAGGATGATGAAGATAATGTAAACTTAGTGGTTAGAAAGTTCAGCAAATTTCTGAAAAAGAATAACAACAAAAAGTTCAACAAAGGTAGCAAAAACAACAACATCAACAACAACCTCAACAAGAAGATTGACAACAATTTCACATGCTTTGAGTGTGGCAAGCCAGACCATATCAAATCTGAGTGCTCAATCTACTTGAGGAAGCAACAAGGAGAAAGCAAGATGAAAAGGGAAGGAAAAGCAAAAAGAGCATACATAACTTGGGAAGATAATGAGTCAACAACTTCAGATTCTTCCACAGAAAATGAAGAAGCTAACATGTGTCTCACCTCCACCATCAATGAAGATGATGATGACTTGCTAAGTGATGGAGATGAGGTAAATTCTGAACTTGATCAAGCTATTCATGCCTTTCAAGAAATGCATGAGGAAGCCCAAAAACTTGCAAAATCCAATAA
>PYAF01005004.1:349322-364319 GCA_007407185.1 Glycine tomentella
ATGTTATGTATATGAAACTTTCCCTGGGTACATGTTTGTGTATATATATTGTTGTTACTCTGCCTGAATCTCTGTTATCTGTCTTATTTATGTTGTTTTGATAAACTGGATCAGCAGGGGCGTGATTCTATAGTTCTGTTGTGTGATTCCATACATAATGTATCAAGAAAACGATCCTATGTTTCCGCTGAGTGATTTAGTTGATGTTTTATGTGATAATCTGATATGATTAATGATAACACGTCGGAGGCCTACGGGGTGTTACAATGAGTAATAGAGATAGAGAATCAAAGACACAAGAAATTTATACTAGTTCACTTCACAACAGAAGCTACATCCAATTTCTTCTAATCAACACTAGATTAGAGTTCCACTATTATAAATTTTTGGTCTTACAAGCTTTTACAAAATCCTCCCTTTATCAACACTAGATAAAGAATAGAAATCAAAAACCCTATTAGAATTCTAAGGAGCAAGAACCAGAGAACACTACTCTGTTCTTCAGCTAGAGAACCCTTCTCTAGACCCAAGCAAGAAGAACCCACTTACAATAGCCAATTACAATAGAAATTCAAAAATGAATTTACACACAAAGATTAAGGAGAGAGACAACCTGATGATCCAATGAATGTAATGCACATGAATTACTCAGTCAGGTTGAATAGCAAACAAAATCAGAACATGCTTTTCCTTAATCTTGAAAAGTTTCTTGCTCAAGAATCATTCAAAGACCCATTGATGTTTTGAATGAAGCAAGAACTAATAACATTGAGAAAATCACTTTGAAAGGCTTAGAAGGCTTGTGTATACTAAAAAATATGAAGTGGTCAAGTTCTTTAAACAAGCCAAGCCTTCAAACTTATTTATAACAGAATTTGTAGCTAACTATAATTGATTAAACGCGCCTAATAATCGATTAAATCTCTTATGTAATCGATTAAATTATCACTTAATCAATTAGAATGTTAAAGAAGCTTTCTGGGTTTCAGCAACGAGCAAAATAATCGATTAAATCGAGCTGTAATCGATTAAGACAGAAAGCTCTGCTTCACAAAATGAACTGTGTAATCAATTACAAGTTTTAATAATCGATTAAATCAGAAAGCATACATTTACCAAATGAACTATGTAATCGATTATTGATAATGATAATCGATTATCATAGCAAGGCTCAAAAAATATTTTCAACTATGTAATTGATTACACTAAGTAATTGATAGAGTGCTTTTAGTTGAGTATTTTTCTATCCTTCTTAGCTTATTTGACCTCTCTTGAACCTTTATTTTACTATTTTAATTCAGTTTTTGGCTTAGGCAAGTAAGTGGGCTTAATTGCTAATTGTTGCGTATTTTCGGATTTTTGGCTCACTTGATGTATCTGACTTGTGTAGGACCTATAGGGTGCTACCAATCTCCGAATGGAGCGTTCTAGGAGTCCCTGGAAAGATAACAAAAAGATCTACAAGTTTTCTTGAAATAGACCAAGGCCAATTCTATCATTTAGAGGGTCATTTTAAGCTTTGAAGTTAGTGCCTCTGCACTTGTAATTTTGGGCTGCGAATTTGACTTACATGGTAGTAAATAGCAAATAATTAGATTGTTGGGCTTGTTTGTGGCTAATTTTATTTTCAGAACTCAGTCACTACATATATTAGTGACTTTAGTGAAACTTAGAGCACACTTTTCATTTTAATAAAACAGTTTTACATTTCTCTCTTTTAGGTTTTTAGGATCAAAACCCTTACTCTCATTTTCTCTTTACTGTTCTTCCTTGTTCTTCCTTGTTCTTCATTTTCATTTTTCTCTTCTTCCATTTTCGTGCACTCAATCCATGGGGCTTTCATTGATGATGATCATGGAAGGCTAAATCACCAATCAATCCAAGGAACCAACCTAAGCACAAGGAGAATTGGAGTTTTGGTTTAGTATTTCGAATTCTACTTGAATGTTCATCTTCTTCTTCAATTGCTATTCTGTTTTTCATGATTATGAATGCGTTTAGGATTGAAAATGAATTAGGTTATGGATTCATGCCTAATTTCGAATATTAATCACAGAATAATTGGATGATATTTCAATTAGGGTTGTGGTTTCATTTAAATTAGGGGTTAATTCGATTGAACAACTTCTAATGAGATTGAATGAATGTTCATGATAGGATAAATTTCTGAGAATGATGATGATTCGAATTGCTTGGTTTGGTGAATTGGATTGATGCTTTTCTAATTTGTTTTACTCACTTGTTGATAATCTTGTTAATTTCTGCATTGTTCTTTAATTTTAGTTTACATTTTTGCAAGTTTTACTTACGCACACAAACTGTTTGATAAAATTCCCCCCTCACTCTTATTCGTAAATTGAAGCTAGAACCATATTGATTGTGTCTCTGAGTCGACCTAGGTTAGCTCTGTGTTACAGAATTAGCTTAGTAAAATTGTTTTTGATGCGTCTCGACAATGTGATATAAGTAATCAATTAAAACATTTAACAAAACAATTTATTTTCAATCAAAGGCCAAATAATCGATTAAACCGATAGGTAATCGATTAAGTTGTTCATAAAGGTTTTCCAGATTGAACGAAGAACAAAATAATCGATTATATTATTAAGTAATCGATTAAAACAGTAAGAAAACATTTTTCCAAAAACCTTTTAATCAGATTCAAATCTTAACCAAAAAGATAAAAGCTTTGATATCTTAATGAAAACTATTTAATCTTGTTAATGGATGAATGAATGCAATGCCAGGATTAATCAGATTGCCTTTCTCTTACACTTGAATCATTTACAAAACTTCAAGGCACTTGAAGCATGTTGAAAGCTCAAAACCCATTTCTGAATCAAAGTCTTTCACTCTTCATGATGCTCCCCCTATATCCAACAAGTGTTTGTCGATGCCCTTTTGTTCTTGGTGGTCCCTTCTTTGACTCAATTTCGTTCAACAAAATAATTTGATAGAGCGAGATTCTTTTTCCTTAATCATTCCAATGTAATTGTCATTAGTTAAACTTTAAAACAATGAAGTTTATTTCCTAAGTCTTTTATTTCAAGTACTATGTGACTTGCTTCATTAGTAAAACGATTGACTAAATTGTTTGCTATACTGAATTGAACGTCTATTTTCTTGTCCTATTGTGAACTAGTAATCTATTAATTTGGGTGTAATATGTCGTCTCGATGAAAGATTCACCACTCATATGCTCATCACACTCTGAACCCCATCAAGACATTCCAACACCTTGAATCCTTGCAAACAACTCACTAAAAACTCATATGAATGTGAATCTCATGATCTCAACATAAAGTTAACTCTAATAATAAAGTAACATCATCTCAACCACATCTCATATCATCATCAAGAAATCAACCAACACAACTCAATACATTCATCAATTAACATAATTATCTCATTATCAATATAATATGGCAATCTCAATAATAAATAGTCATTTCTCATCTTTAAAGGTGAATAGAAACTTGTAAACTTGTAAATAGTCATTTCTTTCAAAGACATGCAACATCAATATTCCTTTCCAAGCTACCACACATTCATTAACTACATAAATCCCAAGGGAATATCAAGTCATTGCATTCACAAGCATTAATAAAGACATAACATTTCTTTTCCTAACAAATCACGTGTGGCACAATTTTTTTTCATGCTTAGCATATATTGAAATCCCTAATTTTCTCATGCTTAGCACATAAATCATCAAATCTTCATTCACTGACGAATATTCAAATCCCTACTTTTTAAGAACAAGATAAGGGGCAAAACTTTCCTTACCTCTACAAACCAAGGATCTAATTTTGAGAAGGAGGAAATGACAAGGAGAAGGCTTTGGATCATAGAAATTACAGTGTTACATTACATCCTTGATTTAAATTAATATTTATTTATTTTTTAAAGAATTTATTCAATATGAATTATTGTTTATTAATACAATAAATTTCAAATAAAAAATGAGTGTCATGATTAAATAATATATTGTTTAGTTAAATTTTATTTAATCATGCATATAATATTATAGAAAAGAAATATCTCATAAGAAATGAATATAATAATAAATTCGTATAAGAATGTTATAATTTTTTACTAAATAAATATTAAACATAATTTCCAAATATAAAATACTTTAGTATTGAACTAGGAAATAAATTAGGTCTGTTAATTTCCAAAGAATTATTGAATTCATAAGATTTTTGAAATATAATGAACTTAAGTAGATAATATGTGTTTAGTTATCTGTAAAAAAAGAAGCATATATGCCTAGTTGGAAATTAAAATAACAAATTCAAAATTAAATTTAGAATTTTGGAATAAATTTAGATGAATATATTCAAAGTACTTATCGTCAATAACCACCTAAGTAAACCACAATTATATTTTTTTTCTAAAAGTAAACAACTAAAAAATAAACTCATTTTTCTATCTCTAATTTAACCCCACTTTCCTAATTGTTTGTAACCAACTAACCATGAGCATTAAACTAGAAATTATAAATATGAGGAGCTAATGATCACAATGGCAGAGCACAAAAGAGACCAACATTATACTTGTCTTAAAGAACCAACCACTACATTTGAGGTTTCAGGGCTCAACCAAATTTCAACTTGAAGATTTGGTTCTTTTGTTTTCTTCTTCTTAGCATGGTTGCATTTAACCATGGACAACTAGATGATCATGAAAACATACACAAAGAAGTGTATGAGCTAAGCGAGCACAAACTTTTCAATCATAATAATGACAAACAACATGTTCATACCAATCCTTACAGATGTGGCTGTTCTATAATACATAGATGCCAACATGGAAAACACAACTAATTAAAAGTATCACTTATATGATACTATTATCGGATACTTGGATTAATCACTCAAAAGGTGAAATCTCCATGGAGTCAAGTCTATCTTTAATGTAGATGATTGATGGATTGGTGATGATGATGATGTTTGATGGTTGAATCATGGTTATGATGATTGATTGACTAATGATGAAGATGTTGTGTGATGGTTGAACCTCTATGTGATGGTTGATAAACTGACGATTTTATGAGATGCTCTGTTTATGAACCCTAAGATTTATGCAATATTATGATATTTGACTATTATGTTCTATGTGATAACCCTAAGTCCCAGCGCGTATGGCGCAAGTCTGGGTGCGAACGGCGCTGAATTCTGCAGAAAACCTTCTACAGAATTCTTCTGCAGAACTGTGGTGCTCCTGGCACCAGGTTGGCGCGGATGGCGCCACAGCTTCTGGAGTGCGGCGCTGATGGCGTGGGAGTGGCGCTCCCAGTGCCATGGTCTCTGGTGGTTGGCGCCTTGGGCGCCAGACTGGCGCGGGTGGCGCCAGACCACCCAGCAGACCTGTTCTTCTTTGCAGTTGGCGCGAGTGGTGCCATTGTGGCGCGGTCAGTGCCAGAGTCTCTGGATATTGGCGCTCTTGGCGTGGGTTCTGGCGCTGAAGGCGCCATAGTCCCTGGATGATGGAGCTCTTGGCGCGGGAGTTGGCGCTCTTGGCGCCAGAGGTTCTGGAGGTTGGCGCTTTGGGCGCGGGGTTGGCGCGGATGGCGTCGGGGTCACTTGCAGCTGGCGCAATCAGCGCCAGAGTGGCGCGGTCAGCGCGGCAGCTCTGACATGACCACTATAAAAGGCTGGGGTCACGATTTTGGGAGAGAAAACATTTCCTTCTTCTTCCTCCAGCACCCCACCTCCATTGTTGAACCTTCAAGCTTCATTTCTTCACCTTAGTTCACCAAAATACACCCCTTAAACACCATTTTTGATGGAAATCACTAGTAGAGCTTGAATCCTTCCTCATTTCACCTTCAAACCCACTCATTTTGAGAATCCCTTTCTCAAGGGAAGTTCGAAGAACTCGAGTTCGGCGAGGAACGACGACGATTCATGGTTACCCAAGCTAGGGGAAGTCGTCCTTGGGCCTTCCTTGTCATCTTTGAGGTAAGAAACTCGAGATTCACTGCTTGATTTATGAGTTGGGGTTTTGGGTGAATAGTGACCCACTTTTGATAGAGCTAGTTTTAGCCTTGGATCCTTTAGAAGCATGTGTTTAGAATGTTATGAGATGTAGGATTAGCTCTTAAATGTGAGTTTGGTGAACTTTGATTTTCTTGGCTCTTGTGAAGCATGTTATTGATAGGCTGAGTTGCTTGGCTATATGTGGGCATGCTAGTGCATTGGTTTGTGGCTTAGATAGCCTTGAGAGGCTAGTGGAACAATGTCTTGTATGATGAGAGTATCGTTCAAGCCATGTGTAACCTTGAGCCTTTGGGCTAGTGTAGAGCTTTGAGCTCTTGATATTGGCTGCACCGAGTCTTGTGAGGACTCAAGTGCCTTGTGGGCATGAGCTAGACCCTTGAGAGTCTATGCTATGGCTTGGATGGCTGAGCTTTGATGAACCTTAGGTTAGATGACCTTATGGTTTGGAAAGGATTGTGATTCCTTTCATGTGAGCGGTTGTGAACCGTGTTATGTTTTGATGCCTTGTGTGGCTGTATGGATGTTTGATACATGCTTGTATGTGACTTGTTAGGGCGTGACACCGCGGGTGTCAGTGGCGTGGGCCACAGAGCAAGGGAAGAATCGCAGAGCTCGGTTTTGTCAGGTAAGTTCTTGGACCCTTGGGGATGTTTCCCACTTGCTTGTGCTCCACCATACTCCGAGGGAGTAGTGGTTACATTCATGATACATGCATTATTGGTTGTTGCATACTCATGATGATATATGCATGTATCTGTTCTTGAGACATGTATGAAGCCTGTTATTTAGATCTTCTGGCCAGTTAGATATATATGGACCTCCCTAGGAGTAAAGCGCACCTCCTAGTTTGGTTTGCTCATGGTTGATTGGATCCGGGGTGATGATGATCCCTTAAGACCAAGAGATAGGTGTGTCCCGTCGCGGTTGATTGCCTATTCTCGAAGGTACCATATACGTGCGTCCATGCGTAAGGGGTAGCTCCCAATGGGATAGCACGGGTGTGAATTCCGGTTTCACACTGAGGTCGGCGTTGACTCGGTCCGCCGTACATAGAGCTAGATACATTGATTGTATTGTTATGAGGGTCGAGAGGCCCATTTGGTTGTGATACCTTGATGACTTGTGTCATGATGAGTGAGCCAGGGTGGAGGAGATGCCTCCAAGGACCCTGAGCTTACTGAGATGTTTATCTCACCCCGTGTGGGGCTTATGTTATTTCAGGTGATTCTTCTGGTAGAGAGGAACGATCTTAGGGCAGGAGGCCCCAGTAGAGACAGTTCTTGCTTGGCTGTGAGGTAGCAGCGGAGAGCTTGGAGCTGGGCTCAGCTTTTGTTGTGTTTTGTACCCTTGTAGAGGGAAGACATGTGTGTCCACATGTAGTATTTTGTATATGTATTTATGCCCTCTTGTGAGGAAGGATCCTTGGGATCAAGCACACAAATGCTTATTCTTTTGTAGACACTTCGAGTGTCAGACTTTGGATATTGTACATAGCCCGTTCTGTTATGTAAATATTGATGTTTCCTCCTGTGTATATCTTTGAGATATTTATGTTATCTGCCTATGGTTTGGTTGTATGATCTGGTTCAGCAGGGGCTTGGCTTATGCTTTGTGATGGGTTGCCTTTGTATTCCATACATAATGTAATCAAGAGACATGGTTTTGTTTTATGCTTCCGCTAAACATGTTTTAATTAAGTGATTAAGCGCTAATCTGATATAATCATAATGATAATACACCGGGTGCACAGGGGTGTTACATTCTATATATATGATGGTGATTGATTATGTTTTAATTGATAAGTTGTATATTGTTTAGTATTTTTGTTTTTGGTAAGCTTACATTTGAATTTTTGAATGTGTGGTTTGTTCCTGTTGTGACACCTTAAAATCTATTATGAGTAAACATGCACTTTTCCTTTAAAGTAAACTTATTTTTAATGTAATCGTGTTCATTAATCCAATTGCAGAAATATTTTACCTTAATTAAACATGAGTATTTTTTTAATCCTTTATGCATACAAGTCTTGACGAAAATTAAAATCGTTCAGTAAAAACAAATGTGTTTCGAATGTAAACCATACTTTTTTTTAATGAAGAGAAAGAGAAGTGTTATAAACTTAAGCTATTGAAATATATAATAAAGAGTGATTCATTACAATAAGTACTACGTTTGAAACCAAGGAGACACCATAGTGTGAATATGTCCCAAAATACACATAATAAAAAGTTGATGATTGCAAGTACATAAAAATATATGGAACCTAAGTCTACCCATACATATGCAAAAGAAAGGAAGATACTCAGTCCTAAAGCAGTCACCACTAGCCCAATCTTAAAGGAGAAACTATACGCAAAAAGGGTGAGCCAACTGCACAGGAACAAAACATCATCAAAGGGTCAACCAAGTCTGAGAATCATCCAGACTTAACATCACAACAACAAGGATCCCATCCACACCTCATGGTGGAAAATGCCAATCGATTGCCCTCTAACAAGATCTAACAACTTCCAACACGTTCCCCTATGCTAATCTCTTGAAGAAGTTCTCCGCATTCCACCGCGAGTCTGTGTTCACTTGCAGGTCTCTCAAGCACATTACTCTTGGAGAAAACATCCTAGTCACACGGGTACTCGTGCTTGATTCCCTATGAACTAACACAAACTTTGCATAATGTTTAAGACACGCAATGTCCATTAGAACAGGGTTCTAGTCCACATCAGGACTTGTGCTTGAGTTCCTACATCCATCACACAAGGTGCATGTCTTTCGAGATGCATTGTGCCCACTAGAACAAGGTCCTAGTCAATACCGGGGACTTGTACTTGAGTCCTTGTAACTACCACACATAGGTCTTAACACATAGATCATTATCATCCTCGGTTGCAAGCCAACAGTACCCGAGTTCACACCTCCTGGTCTCCAATAAAAGATCACATTCCATAGTTATAGTTGCCCGAGGTTCACACTCTCTTGGTCTTTCAATCATACACAAACAAATCATAAAGCATATATAAATCACCAAACTCATCACACAACACTTAGACAAAGTTTAGCAAAGCAACAAATCAATACTTGTCAAAATTTAAGAAATTCAATACATCAAGTAACATGCGTTAAAAACCTTGGCTTTTAGAAAACACACAAATTCAAGCCTCTGTAAACAATTTCAAACAATTTTAACTATTGAAAACTTTTCATAAATACATAAATAAAATATTTTTATCTTTCCAACAAGGTATAATACTTCATTAGCAAAAATATACAAAAAAACAAAAATTCTATAAGCAGTAAGATAGATAGCACTTCTGTTTAGGCATAGTTCAAAGATTTACAAATTTCTACTTCTTCCCAAAACCAAAAGGAGTTATACATTTTACAGTGTGAAGATAATAGAACCTTTTTCCATCAAGGTAAAAATTACACAAAATTTCATCCTATGTTGCTCCCAGTAAAATTGTCTTTTTAACCTTTTCCCAGACCCAAAAACTGACCTTCTTGCAACAACTCTACTTCACTTGGGCCTTTAGAAAATGAAGATGAGATCCATATGTTTTGTAATTTACATGTATGGAAATTTTCTATAGTTTTATAAAAATTAAACCTTTTATTAATATGATAAGTTACAAAAAACCAAGCACTGCCAGAGAGTCATTCCCAACAACATAATCATGTTGCAGGTCACAACTACCCTCATTTCTAATGGGCTGCAACACAAAAGTTGTTGCAAATTGTGTATGGAGTAATTCAATACATGATTCATGAAAATCCAATGGGTAGATTTCCTTCTAAGCTCAAAATCCTGAAACTGGTCTAGAGTACAAAGCTTTCCATCCAGTATCTCCCTTCTCATAGTCCAATATTTAAAATCCAAACTTGCTTTATAAAATCTAAAAAATTTGGAAAGAGTATCCTTTGTACTAGAAGCTCTTCCAAAGCACGAAAATGAAGAAAAAGAAGAGCATAAGTCATGCATGCAAGGGAAAAGCTTTTAAAAACAGTGAGAAAACAACTTAAAGAAAGCATTTCTAATGCTTGCAATGCAACGAAGGATCAATACACCATGATTACCCCCACTCAAAGGAAACCGTGGGGTCATCACAAAGACCCCCCTTACCTACTGGATTTTAGTCTCACATGAAAATGAGGAGAGGATGAAAATGCAAGCTCTAGGCCTTACAAGCACAACAAGGGCTTGTGTTGAAATTTGGGTGGCTTCTCCTTTCTCTTGGTGTAGAAGATGGGAGTTTTTGTTCTTCTTTTTGGGTTAGCTGAAGAAGGGGAGAGAAAAGATAGTTTTTTTTTTTTCACTAAGTTTGCATGGAAATAAATCAAATGAAAGGAGTATGTGTGAGAGGGTGATGTTGGCCGTGGGTTTTAGTGTGTAGTGGGGTTTAGTGTTTTAATGGAGAATGTGGTGATTGGGTGAATGTCTGTGCACGCATGCTCAACAATTCTTCCTAAATGGAGAGTGTGGATTCCATGCAATGATTTCTAAAAAGTGTTTTACACTTTATAATTAATTTACACATGTAGCCTTGCACTGTGAAAATATATTTCTCGCACATTTTTTTTTACCAGCTTTAATAATTAAAACTAATCAACTAAATTTTAATAAACTTAATACTGTGATTTTAATTAACCATAGTCCATAGTCAAATCAAACATAGACAATTACTCAAGAAGGACTAATTACACACAGACTAAGTTATAAATATCAGGGTGTTACAACTCTCCCACCCACTTAAGAATTTGCCCCCGAAATTAACTTACCTTGGAACAAATGTAGATATAATTCCTTAATCTTATCCTCTAATTTCCATGTTGCATCTCCTTCATCAACATCGTTCTATAGAATCTTCACTAAGCTAATGCTCTTGCCCCTCAACTATTTCACCCTTCGATTGCTAATCCTTTGATTTCCCCCCAGCTACTTGTATCTGATCTGGATGAATCACATGTGAAGTGTTGCAATTATACTATCTAAGTTAGGATACATGAAAAATAGGATGTAAACTTGACAAAGTGGGAGACAAAGTTATGTTATAGGCTGCAAATCCTATCCTTTTTAGAATTTGGTATGGTCCAATGAATTTAGGAGAAAGTTTCTGAGATTTGAGATCTCTTCTAATGCTAGTCATGGGGGTAACCTTCAAGAAGACACGGTCTTCGGCTTGAAACTCTAGAGGTCTTTGCCACTTGTCATAGTAATTTCCCCCCTGTTGATAACGATTGTCAAATTGTTACAAAACCAAATAAAATTAGGACAATTCTGCAGTACAGGAATAACCTAAGTCGAATCAAAGATACAATTCACTTTTCTTCTGAACTCAATCCACTTATAAACAACATGGAAATTTTATCGAACGGTTTGGAGACAATGAACAAAAATTGAAGAAACACAAACAATAATTACAGAAAAATGCAGAAAATACAAAATTGATGAAAGATGTTGTCAAACAGATTCAAGAACATCCATCCAATTCACCAAACTAAACAATTCGAATTATCATAGTTCTTTAGATAATGATTATATTGTGAAAGTTTAGCTAATATCATTAGAAGCGTTTAAATCGAAATAACTACTAAATCAATTGAAATCTGTTAAGACTCTTGGCAAGCATACCAATTTGTCGTTGTAAGTTACAAAAATTTATAAGATCTTCTCCACAGGGACATGAGCTACTCAGTTAGTCCAAATGTAACTCAATAGTTCAATAGTTATGTACAAGTAGGTTGAGCGGTTCATTTAGTTGTGAAAGTAATGTAAAATTACTAAACTTTAGTAAATGAAATATATCTATGAGAAAGTGGGACTGGGTTTCATCATTCTTACCCTTTTATATCCAAATAATATTACCAAGCATAAATCAACGCCTATCCTTATTGATGCACACTATTTTACCCCGAATCGATCCCTCGCATTCGAGTTCTAAGGATATCTACCGAATATCGATTCCTCGCATATAAAGTAAATACCCCCGCTGTAACGCCTCTCTTAACTCTCTCGTGCTTGTTTGATTTTAATTAAAACTCGTGTCCACTTTATATTAAAATGATTTTAGTTGTAAATTTTTCACAAAAACTCTTTTTACTTTGCTTGCAAATTTTGAAATAACATAAGCGACTTCCCTCACCACAGTTTATACAAATGAAATTTATCAATACAAACCAAGTTATTAAACAGTCCAAATACAGTTCCAATTAGTTTGTTACAAAATAAGATACAGACATCTTAGTACAACACAGTGAAGCACCAAATACAGATAAACAGAAAATCACAGCATAAAGTACATCCAGCTCCTCCATCTACAGCTCATACTTTCCTGTTCCTCTGCTCACCCAAATGAATTGGGGTCATCACAGGTGTCAACCACAGACACAACTCGGGTAAGTTTATGACAATCATAGTTTGAATAAGATATATATAAAAGACCAATTGATTCACAGATTATTTCACAGTACACAGATTAAATATTTAGTTCACCACTTATTTATCAATAAATAATCATTTCACATACTCATCATGTGGTGCATGAAATGCATGCTCATCTTTTAACATGATGCATGATTGAGATCTCAGCTTTATCATAAAATCAACATCAGTGGCCACAGTCAGATAGCCCCAATCACTGGTCTAGAACTTGCATGATCAGTCAGGGTGTCACAGTGGTGCACAGGAAAGTCATCCACACTACATGTGATCATCATGGGTGGCGTGAGTTCCCCATTGCCGAAGCACCCGCCAGCTCAGACTCCTCATTGTCTGAACGCTCATACTCAGTTCCTCTAACTATCTGACACACAACTCCACGGTTTAACCCCCGCAAGGCATCAACTCCACGGATTAACCCCCGCCAGGCATATGTATATGAAAATGCATGAGTGATTTATTTAATCCAGTCTTTAAACATCCTTTCAACACATAAGGCTTATTCTTTCATCTCATAAAATTTCACACCACAACCTCAGCATACAGCCATAATTCTCCACAACTTACGGAATCCATAACAACTCAATAATACGAGGATTCCAATCATCAGCATAACATAATTCTTAATTTGTTTCTCATCCTCAAAATTTAATTTATTTCTCAATCATCGAAATCATAAACCACCAAGTAACAGGTTAATCTTTATCATAGTTCAGTATCAAGTGAATAATAAAATATCATACAGCAACATCAACATGATCATACAGTAACATTATGTTACAACATCATTAAGTTTCAACAACATACAGCAACAGAACATACAGCACCATTAAGTTACAGTACACAGCAACATATACAGCAATGTCACATACAGCAACATAATAAGCAACATACAGCAACCACATACAGCATTATTTAGTTCCAAATACAGCCAAGCCATCAACAAAATAAATTAAATGACAACATACAGAATCATTAAATCACTATACAGCAGCCTAATAAATTATGCAGCAACATACAACAACATCAATTATTAAATACCGCAACCTAAATATAGCAACATCATCTCATACAGCCATATTAAATTAACAACTCTTAACATAAAATTACAGATACAATAATATACAGCAACATACTAATGACATACAGCAACCTCATATTTAGCAACATAATAATTTACAACCACATTAAAATCAATCCCAACAAGATACAACAACAAAATGAAATAGCTTATAACAACAACATACCATAACCTTAATTAATAACATACAGTCAGGTTAAATAATTAATTACAATTACCACAACATCCAATAAGTAGTAAAAGAATACAGCAAAATAGCCTAGTTACTTTAGTGATTCATTGTGACATTTTATCAAACACTTGGTCTACATAATCTAAATTTTAAAGAAACATAGCTTATATAATTGTTTGCTTAATGACAACTATTCTTTCTCTAATTCTCGGTTAATTCCTACTTTGATTCATGGAATTAAGTTCAAGTTAATCATCCATTAATTATTTATTAGACTAGAATTAAATTTCTTAACTAAACAATTATTTCAACTCTTAGAAACATTTTATTGAACATGTTGTCTACAAAGCGAAATAACATCAAACAAGGATTATTATTCAAACTAGGTTCAACATAAACTCCCCATACCTTATTCCTTTGCTTTTTGGACAGCTTTCTTCCTTGCTTCTCTTTCTCTAATAAGCTTCCAATTCCACATGAGCTTTCTAAGGTTGGATGTTATTGGTTTGCTCCTTAGTACAAGATATGATGAGAAAATATAGGATATCAAGTGAGTGGTTTGCAAGGCTAGGCTTTGATTTATTTTGGGAAGTATTTTGGAATTGCTTTGAAGGTGGCAAGGCTAAGGAACTCACACGTTCACTCTTCCTAAGCCAACCATACCCCACGGTTTCCCTTAAGCTTGATATCAACAACTTGCCTTAATTTCTAGCTTTTCTTACGTGACCTACTCAAGAGCATGGAACTTTGTTTTGCTTTTTAGTTTAAATGAAAGGGATGAAGAATGAAAGTGAGGGGCTGTCCGTATCCTCCCTCATTTTGGTCCCCACCACTTCTTTTATATGTTATGTTCCTTTGGCTTAAGTGAAAATATCACAAGGCTTACTTTCTAGTTGGTTGTTTCCTATTGGCTAATGGTTGGTGACCTCACATGTGGCTGATTTCTTGAATTTTCTGCTGATTTCCTTGCTTGATCCGTGGAGCTTCCTTGGTGCCTTCTACTTAATTAAATCCGTGTGGTTTGCTAGGTTTAGGTGTTAAAGATTTTTATTACAAAATCATGATTAATTCACTTTCCAAATGGTCCTATCACATGGCTCCTAACTTGTTGTCCATACAAGTGTCCCTAATCTTGAACTTTCTCAAGTTTTCTTCACCTTTGCTTGAAGTGCACGGTCATATGGAGGTTTAGAAGCAATCATGTGCAATTTTGGTTCTAAACCGTGGGATTGCTAAAGTTTAAG
Source organism: Glycine tomentella (assembly GCA_007407185.1). Taxonomy (NCBI): domain Eukaryota; kingdom Viridiplantae; phylum Streptophyta; class Magnoliopsida; order Fabales; family Fabaceae; genus Glycine; species Glycine tomentella. The sequence continues at coordinate 364,255 of PYAF01005004.1, forward strand.
CATTTTTATGCTTTGTTTTTCTTAATACATATTCTTATATGGAATAAAATTATTTCTATAATCTT
>PYAF01005004.1:370012-381878 GCA_007407185.1 Glycine tomentella
AAAATAAATTGCTTTGTTAAAGGCTTTAATCTATTACTTACTTAGTGTAATCAATTACATAGTTAAAAGATTATTTTTAGCCTTGCTATAATAATCGATTACCATTATCAGTAATCCATTACATAGTTCACTTGGAAAATTCCTACTTTCTGATTTAATTGATTACCAAAATTCGTAATCGATTACACAGTTCATTTTGTGAACATAGCTTTCTGTCTTAATCGATTACAACTCAGTTTAATCGATTATTTTGCTCGTTGCTGAAACTCAAAAAGCTTCTTTAACATTTTAATTGATTAAGTGATAATTTAATCGATTACATAAGAATTTTAATCGATTATTTGGCGCGTTTAATCGATTACAGTTAGTTATAAATTCTGTTATAAATAGGTTTGAAGGCTTGGCTTGAGAGAGAACTTGACCACATCGTATTTCTGAGTATACACAAGCCTTCTAAGCATTTCTAAGTGATTTTCTCAGTGTTTTTACTTCTTGCTCCATTCAAAACATCAATGGATCTTTGAATGATTCTTGAGCAAGATTCTTTTCAAGGTTAAGGAAAAGCATGTTCTGATTTAGTTTGCTTCTCAACCTGATTTGGTAATTCATATGCATAACATTCATTGGATCATCAGGTTGTCTCTCTCCTTAATCTTTGTGTGTAAATTTGTTTTTAAATTTCTGTTGTAATTGACTATTGTAAAGTGGGTTCTTCTTGCTTGGTTCTAGAGAATTTGATGAAGAGATAGGTGGATACTCGAAAATAGACATATACAGAGGAATGTTGTTGGATTCTCAAGTCCAATTAAAGACCAAATTATGAACTAGTAGTATACCAGGTAAAGATAGACTTATTCACTATATTATCACCTATATCCTCACACCAAGGTTCACAAATCATGCTCAAGCCACTGATGATGACCTGCAATTGGTGTATGAGATGAAGACTGCAACTCAGGTTAACTGGGTTTTAGTCTTTGTGGAGACTATGTTGAAGTCTAAGAGGTTGATAAGCTACCATTTCGCTTATGTTGTATTGATCTCAAGATTCATTGACTATTTTGGGGTTGATGTATCAAATGAGATTGTGGACAACACCATAAACATCACCAACCTCATCACTAGAAAGCACCTCAACAAGCTGGGCTTGATAAAGACCCCAAATGGGTGGCTGATGGCTGGAGAGCAAGCTCCACAAGAGGGTGCTAATGAAGGTGAAGGAGCTGAAGAGGGAGAAAATATTGAACCTGGCCCTGCTCAATAGCAGTGGACACCTTTTGAATCTCTAATAATTCAAAAGATGGATGTTATACTGACTCTGCATCATGAGCATAGAGTTGAAACAAATTCCTTTATGGAAGAAATCTCCTCTAGGCTAGAGAACATATAGACTAGGATGGCTCTCAAAGATTTTGACAATCTCTAGTTTAGTTGATGTAATCTCTTGCTTGTGGCTGTGGTGTTTCTGTTTTCTTATTTTAAGTTGTTATTTTTTTCTAAATTTTATGTTTCCTTGTATTGCACTTTATGATTAATGAATAAAACTTTTTTTTTTGTTTCCACCTTCCTTGCTTATCTAGTTCTCACTAGTATATTTTGTCATTGATAAGCCAAAAGGGGGAGAAAAATGAACATATAGAGAAACAAATATGTGATGTGCAAGTTAAATCCTTATCTGATTTACTCTGAATTCTTAACTTTGAATTGTTTATTGCTCTTAATATCAAATTACCTAAGATAGGGGGAGCAATATACATTGTTTATGCAAAGTATACGTGACACTTGTTCTTGGCAAAAGGATGAATTGATTTCAAATTTCAAGTATAAAGCTCCTAACATTCATCCCTTAAAAGCACATGAAGGCTAAATATGTTCAATTGAAGTTTGGCATGATCAAAGCCAAAAAAGGGGAGATTGTTAGATACAGGGGGGGTTGAAGAGGATCAAGATGAGGAGGCTCCTTGACTTAGACAACTTTTAGCTTTTACATACCATTTAATTAAAGGCATATGTAATTTGTTAGTTGTTTTAAGAGTTTCTTCCTATGATCCCTTGCATTGAATAAACATCATTCATTGGCATGCATTCATGATTTATCAAATCACGTCTTGTGAAAAAGCTTCAGATTTCCATGATTGCATAAAGAAGCCAAGTACTCATGGTTAAGTTTTGGAAAAATCATTTTTACACTGACTTAATCGATTACCAGAATATGGTAATCTATTACCTAAGCCATGAAGTACTAATTAATCTATTACAAGGTAATGGTAATCAATTATACAGTACAAAACACAAAATAGATCTTCATGCGTTAATCGATTACCATCTAATCGTAATCGATTACATTAGCACATTTTTGAAGCTAAATTGTTTGTGTTAATCGATTACATATCGGTTTAATCAATTACATTGCTCATGTATTTTTTCCAAAAAGAACTAAGAACACCTTAATTAATTAAATATTATAATTGATTACTTAAGTGAAAATAATTGATTACATGGACGATTTAATCAATTACATTAAGTTAAAATAGTTTTTTATAAAAAAAGTTGTTGGGTCTTTTGATTTATACAGATTATCACAATTCAAGATTTTCACTGATTTTCAAAAGACTTTTGAACTGAGAGAAAATACACTGAGCAACAAAGCTCTTGTCCTACAATTCAAGATCTTCATGCATCATTGATAGAATTCTTTTGGACAAGATTTCAAAGGAGTTTCTAGGAGAGCTTGGTCTGAAACTTGCTTTCTTTTAACCTGATCTCAGATTGATAAACATTTTCATTTGCATTCTTTGGATCATAAGGTTGTATCTCTCCTCTAAAACTCTGATTGTAATTCGTTTTACATTTCAGCTTATTAGTTGCTATTACAAAAGGGTTCTTTAAACTTGTATAGAGTATGGTTCTCTAAAGGGAAGAGTAGCGAAGGGTTTCTCTATGTCTTGATCATTAGAAGTTTAAAGGGTGTTTTAATTTCAATTCTTTATCTATGGTTGATAAAGGGTGATCTTTTGTAAGCTTGTAAAGAACAGATTTTGTTGATAGTGGAACTCCAGCCAAGGTTTGGTTAGAAGAAACTGAATGTAGCTTCTCTTGTTAAGGGGTGAACCAGTATAGTTCTTGGTGTTGAATACTTTCTCTTAACCTCATCCTTTTGTCATTGATTGCTAGTCATTAGGATAATCATTTTTCAAGATCAATAGATAAACTTTTTCTACTATTGCTTTTTGTGAAGGGTGAATCTTGATTGACTACAAGTTTCTTTTTCAAAAGGATACCCCTGTGATACGATCCTAAATTCGCTGCTTGTTTTTAAAGAAATTTTTAAAGATCCTGTTTTAACCAATTCACATCCCCTTCTTGGTTAATTGTGTGTGTTCATATTGTTTTCACTGTCCACTTGTCAAAAACTCATTAGAGTATCAATAATTTATACTTGTTCTTATTCATCGAAATCTAAAGTGGATAAGACGAATTGTCGCCCAAACCTAACATCACTAGTATGATGTTTGTTGTGTGTTGAGTACATTCCTAAGAGAGAATAATTTTAGTCGATGAGTATGCTCTTGTGATCTCACTATGATTCCTAATTAGTTCATACTGTTAGAGATTCATAGCAAGATGTGGGTTGTTGCAATTCTTTGTATGACAACCCTTAAGTTTGTGATGTATACATTAGATGGTTAGTGACAGATGAAGACTTGTGTGAGGCTAAGATTTCCTAGACTGAGAGCTTATCTCAGATAGAATGTGTTGAGATTGGTAATCCTTAGGCTAATATTGTGTGCTTAATGATATTTCCTTTTTATAACCTGTGATGTTTTATGATATTTTTGTTCCTATTTCCCTATGTTTCTTTAGTGTTTTAACATGTTTGATGTAGTTTGAAATTAGTTTTCTTTTCAAAATGAAGATGGTGTTTTACCATTTTGCCCAAAGTGGCTTTACAAAGGTTTTGGATTTATAAGTCTAGTTTTTATATATGTTGTTGTGTCTCCTCATGTAAACATGTTTTAACTTGCTTGAACTTTTCTTAAGTGGTTTCTTCTTTGAGAATGAAGATGTTTCTTTTAACCTTATTTACTCAAAGTGTTTTGTAAAGGTTTGGTGTTTAAACTCATTGTCCATTTATGTTGTTGTGTTTTCTCTCAACAATAGCTTTTTGTTTTCAAAATAGGTTGGCTCTATTGATTTAATTACAATGTATTTCGCTTTGTTTTGCGTATCTCATTTATGCAAAACCAAATTTCCTTTTTTGATGCATGACTAATCCTACGTGTTCAAAAATAGTTTTGTAAAGTTGCTACCTTATAGTTTTCCTTTTCTATTTATGTTACTTTTAACCGCTTGTTGATTTGGAACTTAGTTGTGATGTATGTGGCGCTTTTCTAAGAAAAATCCTTTTGGACTTTTTTCTAAAGATGGAGAAGTATTTTGGTGATTTCCTTATTCCCAATGACAAATTTTACTACTTCCTCATTAATGGAAATGAGTTTTGAGAGATTTGATTCCATTGAATATATTTCTTTAGTTTTGAGATTTTGTTTCCTCCTATACAAATTGGTTTCAAAATTGTTCTTAAAAAAAGAAATTTGTCCCTTTAGTTCTATTTTTTTTTCTTTCAACACCTGTATTACCTTTATCGTTGATCAAAACTTGTTTTGCCATCTTTCTTTAGTTATAAAATGGATGTTGAAGGAAATTTATACTAGATTTCAATTTTATGATAAATATTAAAATCTTTAAATAGAAAATGAAAATCTAAACCCATCATAAAAGAAAATTTGATGACATAATTGAACAATTATGATTATTATTATTAAAAAATTATAGAAAAATAAAAATTTCACACAAAACATTATTGAAGAGAAACGAAAAGTTTAGTTGTGACTAAATTTTAAATTACAAAAATTGTATAATATCAAACTAATGAATGTGCATTATATTGACGAATTTAGTATATACAAATTTATTAATATATTCGGATGTCATTTTAGGATGTAGATGAAATTCAGCGTGACTCGTCTCGCCATACTTACTAGTTATGTTAAGAAAATTAGATAAGTAGCAAAATTCATCCTCAAAAATATAATATAATCATAAAAAAAAAGATAAATATAAATTTAATCTTCATATATAAAAAAAAATAAAAAATATAACAAACTAGTTTGTTCCGTTCTCATGTTGGATGAATGGCAATGAAGGCACTTTGCGCCCACTGTTTCCCTGCCAGACGTACTCGCACCTGGGGCCATGAGGTCCACGCTCCAATGAAAAAGTTCCACGTTTTGGAAAAAGTTCCGAAGAAGCAATGAGAAGCACCAAGCGCTAATCTAGTCAAGTCAGGCTTGAGTAGTACGTAATAGGTAATGGGTCTTGGGTCTTGGGTTTCAATACAATACAAAACCCCAAATGGTAACCTCTCACTTTCAAGAAGTTTCCGATTCTTCATTTCGCAGGCTGGTCAATTTCTCTCTGCATTTACTTGGATATTTCTCATGCATGCTCTCTTCATTGTGTTTTCTATCAGTTTGCATGCAAATTGGGACTTTCTGCTTCAATGTTTCAATGCTGCTCAATATGAATACTCTATGGCCCTTTTTCAGTGTGGGAAAATTGTTGCATCTTGTTAATCTGAATGCTTTGGTTTCTTATACTTTTTGCGATTGTTCCAGGCTCTGTGTGTGTTCATGCTTGACCTCTTGTAAATTGCTAAGTTTCTAGTTTCACTTTTCAAGTAACCTTTGAATTTCTTACCACTATTTTTCAAGCAATAAAAGTAGTTCCGTTCGAGTTTAGTGCTTTTCCCTGGTTCTCAATGTGCTATGTAATATAGGAGGAACTGTAATGGCTCACAGCAGTGCTGACGATGATATTGATATTAGTGAGTATGAAGATAAAACTTATCAAGAGCTGAAAAATAGAACTCAGAACGTGAAAACCTCAGCTGAGACTTGCACTTGTCCGTACTGCCCAAAAAAGAGAAAAAGGGATTATTTGTACGAGGAGCTCCTTCAACATGTTTCTGGGGTGGGTCAGAGTAGTTCAAAGAAGAGAAAGGCAAGAGACAAGGCTAATGTTTTGGCTTTGGTGAAGTATTTGGAGAAAGATCTCTTGACTGTTGTAGATGTTCCAGCAAAAGTTTCAAAACCTGCAGATGAAAGTGATCCTTCTTTTAATTCTGATGAGCAATTTGTGTGACCTAGGATAGGGATTGTAGTTAATATTCCAACTAAGTTGACAGAAGATGGACGCAATGTTGGGGAGAGCGGTACCGGGCTGAGGGACGAGTACAAAAGCAGGGGTTTCAATCCAGTTCGAGTCACTCCTCTAGAACTTCCGGGGTCACTCTGGTACTGCTCTTGTGGAATTCAATAAAGACTGTCCAGGCTTAGATAATGCGTTGGCATTTGAAAGAGCATATGAATTAGATCATCATGGGAAAAAGGACTGGTTTGCAAATTCTGAGCAGAAGTCTGGCCTTTTTGCGTTGGTTGCCCGAGCAGATGACTACAAAATGAAAAATATCCACGGAGAACATCTGCAAAAGATGCTCGATGTCAAAACCATATCTGAGCCTATGGAAGAAGAGGCTCGAAGGTAGGATAAACTTGTGTTCACTTTGGCTAATGTTAATGTTGGGTATCTCGAACCCTCAAATATCAAATTGAATCAAATTGTGGAAGTGGAAATCAAAAGATCAAAGGGAGAGAGAGAGAGAGAGACAATCAGAATTTGTTTTACATAAGAAAACCTTACTCAATGTGAGAAAAGGAAAAACTCACGGGACGTAGTCCAGTATCAAAATTCACTATAACAATAATTGGTTACAATGAATCAAAAACACACCAATGTGGTGGTACACTCAACCTCTCCAACAATGATGGTCACTCAAACGCTCACAGTGTTTCACTCTAAGTTCTCAAATATGCAAGCACTGTGGCTTGCTCAAATATGATACTCAAGACTGTCACTTGAGGCTCTCAAATTTCTATGTATCTTGCCTCCACCCTTATTCATCTATTTATAGGATGAATTGGGTTTACAATGGGTTGGGCCTAAGCCATCAAATATTATTTGATTTGGTCAATCAAATAAAAACGGAAAGTGTCAAAAAACGGCAATTATCCAACAAATCTCTCCCTTCCGTTTTTCCAAAGCGATTAAGGTCTTCAAAATTCAACAAACCGGCCTTCTCACCTTGGCTTCATCATGCCGAGTTTATCAGCCCAGCTCCTTCACAACAATCTTCAAATTTCCATGTCGATACCGGCTTCGTCATCATGTCAGACCAATTCTGACTGGTGTGCACCTTCCCAAGTGTGAACTTTCCATCCTCCACCGCATCTCGTATCCAGTGATACCTCACATCAATGTGCTTGGTGCGGGAGTGATACGTCGAATTCTTCGCAAGATGAATTGTGCTTTGGTTGTCACACATCAGCTTGTACTTTTCTTGGTCATGGCCGAGTTCCATGAGGAACTTCTTCATCCACAGCATCTCCTTGCTTGCCTCGGTCACGACAATGTACTCGGCCTCGGTCGTTGAAAGTGTCACACACTTCTGTAATTTTGATTGTCAAGAGACTGCTCCTCCAGCAAATCTTATCAAATATCCAATCGTCGACTTCCTCGAGTCGGAATCTCCCCCCAAATCGGCATTTGAGTAGCCTTCCAGCTCGGCTTCACCTTCTCCAAATCGGAGGCATAGATTGGTTGTACCTCGGAGGTACCTAAAGATCCACTTCACTACTTTCCAGTGATCCTTGTCGGGATTCGACAGAAACCGGCTCACCACACCAATTGCATATGCCAGGTCGGGTCTAGTGCAAACCATTGCATACATCAAGCTTCCGACAACAGATTGGTACGGGATCTTCAGCATCTCGTCTTTGTCTTCATTAGACTTTGGACACTGCTTCTTACTGAGCTTCATGTGTCCGGCTAGGGGGTACTAACTGTCTTGGCTTTGTCCATGCTGAGTCTCTTCAAGATCTTCTCAACATACTTCTCTTGACTTAACCACAGTAGCTTCTTCTTTCTATCCCGGATAATCTTCATTCCGAGAATCTGCTTTGCAGGGCCGAGGTCCTTCATAGCGAAGGATGAGCTCAAAGCCTTCTTCAAGGCAACAATCTTCTCTTTGTTTTGCCCTATAATCAACATGTCATCAACATATAACAAAAGGATCAGAAAATCTCCGTTCTCATACCTCTTCACAAATACGCAGTGTTCAGCTTCCGTCTTCATGAACTTGTGCTCTGTCATGAAGGAATCAAACTTCCTATACCACTGCCGATGTGCTTGTTTCAAACCATAGAGACTCTTCTTCAACCGGCATACCATGCCCTCGCATCCTGGAACTCGGAACCCTTCAGGTTGCTTCATATATATCTCCTCCTCCAGCTCACCGTGAAGGAATGCGGTCTTCACATTCATCTGTTCTACCTCAAGATCCATTGTAGCTGCCATGGCTAACACAGTTCGAATCGAGGTCATCTTCACAACAAGAGAGAAGATTCTTCAAAATCAACTCCTTTCTTCTGATTGCAGTCTTTCACTACAATCCTAGCTTTGTATCTCGGCTTCTGCCCGTTTTCTTCCTGTTTGATCTTGTACACCTACTTGTTCTTCAGAGCTCGTCGAACCTGGGCTCTGATACCACCGTTGGGTATCTCGGACCCTCAAATATCAAATTGAATCAAATTGCGGAAGCTAAAATCAAAAGATCAAAGGGAGAGAGAGAGACAATCAGAATTTGTTTTACGTGAGAAAACCTTACTCAATGTGAGAAAAGGAAAAACTCACGGGACGTAGTCCAGTATCAAAATCCACTATAACAATAATCGGTTACAATGAATCAAAAACACACCAATGTGGTGGTACACTCAACCTCTCCAACAATGGTGGTCACTCAAACGCTCACAATGTTTCACTCTAAGCTCTCAAATATGCAAGCACTGTGGCTTGCTCAAATATGATACTCAAGACTGACACTTGAGGCTCTCAAATTTCTGTGCATCTTGCCTCTGCCCTTACTCATCTATTTATAGGATGAATTGGGTTTATAATGGGCTGGGCCTAAGCCATCAAATATTATTTGATTTGGTCAATCAAATAAAAACAGAATCAAATAAAAACGAAAAGTGTCAAAAAATTAAAATTATCCAACAGTTAATCAGGTCAAGAATCAGCACATAAAAGAGATTGAAGTGAAATGCCATGAGACTTCGCGGAAAACTTGCTATGATGGAAAAAGATAAACTCATTCAAGCTTATAATGTAGGTATCTATTTTTATTGAGCCTTAGTTCCAAATAGCATTGTTGTTAAAACGTAGTGTTAACTCGGTCAAAATGGACGTTTTAACGTTTTTGAGCCAAAAAAACGTGTTGAAACGGTGGTTAAAACGGAAAATGGGTCGACTCGGTTGAAACAGCGAGTCAACTCGGTAAACTCGGTTGACTCAGCGAGTTTACTGAGTTGACTCAGTTTTTTATTTATATATAAAAAGGGTTAAAAATGCAGACCTTTTACACACCATAGCTTCTCCTCCTTGGTGCCCTGGGTTTGTTCCTTGATGGGCGGTTGGTCTTGCTTCTTTCAAGCTTCTGTCGTCCTTCTTTTCAAGCTCCATCGTCTTCCTTCGCATCTGCTGCTTTCGTCATCTTCCTCCTTCATCATCAGGTAAGTGCCTTCATTAGCAGACTAGCAAGAAGAAGAAGGCCGCAGCCAGGAAGAAGTACTGAAGAATTAAAGAAGGTGCGGCGGAAGAAGTGAAGAAGTGAATAATGGACGCAAAGTTGAAGTGAAGAAGTGAACACTTGAATAATGGAATCAGGTAAGTGTGTGGCTGGAAGCCTGAATGCTTGAAGTGAAGACGATGCCTTCTCAATTAGGTTTTTCTCTACTTGGGTCAGATCCACAAAGTTGCTTTTTGCACCCCTGTTATTGTTTTTTGCAGTTTTCAGAATTTTTTTGGACTTACTTTAGTATGTAGTAAACTCTTACGTTTCGTTTACGTTTCGTTTACGTTTCACGTTTTTACGTTTTTGCTCACCCTCACCGTTTCTGCGTTGACACTACGTTTTAACAACATTGCTAAATAGCCAATACTGCTTGAATCATTGTAGTGGTTGGCACTAACAACATTGTTTCTGGATTCGAACCCATGACCAACAAGTCAAAAAGACATAACTTTACCAGTGTCAGGGCTCGCCGTCTTGTGAAATTAAGATTGAAGTAATAATATTATTGTTTTGAGTTAATTGATTATTATGGTTGATGTTTGGATGTTTCAGTGATTTCAAGGAAATAGTTAGTTACCAAGATCAATCATTTTACTATGTTTACTTATTGGGTTTGATGATCATAAAATGAATGGTTCGAAAATTGTTTTAAAGTGAATTTGTGGATAATCAATTTTGATAATACTGGGAATATATTCAAACTGGTTTCTATTTGAGGTGTATGCTGATGAATGCTGTGAATCCAAAACATGTTAATGTCTGGATTGATTGTGCGTTTACTTTTAAAGTAAATTATATAATGATTCAATCCCTGGTGGCAGGTCGTATTTGTGTTTGTGCGTATGTGATTTGGATCTAGGAGGCGATCATGTCCCTTGATATGTCACAGACTCACAGAGACACTACAGATTGGATTGGCACTTATATCTAACAGTAATTGTTGAACAATAATTAAAATTATGAGCTCTATTGAGTGGTCGCATGCCAAAGGACATGCATTTAATGAGATGAAATTTTGGGAAGCAAGAGGGGGCAAGAGTGATTAAGCTAGAATTGTATGCCAAGAATTTCATACATTGGCTTTTTTGTTTTTCCATTATTCTGTTTACTTCCATTTAGGATTTTGCTTAAGGACTATGTAAATAATTTTTTTTACATAACCTGATTTTGCTGTGCCTCTGAAATCATTTAAAATAATAATGCTTAAAAAGCTTGTGGTGTGGAAAGCTTTGCATAACACTTCTGGCATTTATTGGATTTGCAGAATGCAATAAAAAATAGCTCTCTTCAGATGGCTACCCTAGAGCAAAAGAAAGCTGATGAAAATGTTATGAAACTGGCTGAAGATCAAAAGGTGTGTTACCTATCTTTTAGCTTTGTTAATAACCAAAAAGTGTCCTTGTCGGCGCCAGAATGGCATAGTATTTATGCTATTTGAATACATATTTATATAGAGGCCAAAAGAACAACTTCATGCTAAAATCATTCAGCTTCAAAAACTACTTGATAAGAAACAAGAGCATGAGTTGGAGATTCAGCAATTAAAAGGATCATTAAATGTGTTGAAGCACATGGAAGATGATGAAGACGCAGAAGTTCTGAATAAGGTGGATACTTTCCATAAGGATTTAAGAGACGAGGAACAGTCACTTCAAGACTTGGATGAATTGAACCAAGCACTAATTATTGAAGAGCGTGAGAGTAATGATGAGTTGCAGGAAGCTCGACAAGCATTGGTTGATATAAGTGTGTTTTATTCAAATATATCTTCCTACTGACTTTTCAAATTAATTTGCAAAAGCATCTCAATGAGGTCCATTCCAGTGTCATTATTCTTTCACTTGGATCATGGGCTGGTTGTGTTTCTTTCTATTGGTGATTTTACTTGACCATTTACTTGACCAAAAAGTTAGCTTTTCTTATGTGATGAACCTTTATGATATTTCGTTGGGGCGTTCCCTTCATAGCGACGCGTTACATCGGACCCCGGATGTATCGAAAAATGAGCTAGGGTCCTCGCCACAAGGCAAGGCGCTACATCGATCCCGGGATGTAGTGAAAAGGATGCTAGGGTCCATGCCGAAAGGCAAGGCGCCAGGTCTCCACCCGGATTTG
>PYAF01005004.1:429534-452766 GCA_007407185.1 Glycine tomentella
TTATTAATTGAAGAAAGTTGTATATGTTGATGATTAAGTGGAACAGTTGTATGTGTTGAAAATTAAACATGATTTGTAAGTTGTTGTTACCCTGCGGTGATATTATTGTGGTAGTACTGGAGTTGTTGTTACTCTGTGGTGAAGTTGTTAAACCTCAAAGGAGGTATGTCATATAGCTGAATTATGACGAGCGTTCAGACATATGGTGGTTGAACTTGGGGATAAGGTCAGTGGGGAAAGCACCTACCCATGATGATCACATGCTGTGTAGGTGTGAGTCCTATTGCAACACAGACCTATCCTAACTCGATCGCTCTGATTCCGTGTTGAGCTATTTTGACCATGGCCATAAGTTGAAAAGTTGTGAAGTTGAACACCCTGGGTTTAATTAAAACCTCGTGTGGCTTATATAGATGTGCATATCTATGTATTTTGATTCAAATGCTTTATTAATTATGGTTAACATAAACTTACCCATTTTTGTGTCTGTGGTTTGACACCTGTGATGACCTCAAAATTTATTTTGAGCGAGCAGATGAACAGTAGGATTGGGATGAGCTGAGAAGATGTTCTGGAAGATTTATCATGTTTTGTTGTTTTGATGTGTATTTGGCAGACTCTGGACTATTTGTATTATGACTGGATATGTATTTTTGGACTGTATTATGATAACTAATCGCGTATGTATGTTTAATAATCACCAACGTTAGATAAAGCTCTCTACGTTTCATCACTTGTTTTTTTAAAATTAAAGGAACTTTAATTCAATTATGGGTTATTACTACATTTTCGAAAATTAAAAGAAATGAAAAAGGAAGAAAAAATTTTATGCATAAAAATAAATAAGTAAATAAGTAGAAATAAATTAGGCGTAACATAATTCACTTGATGTGGACCTAGTCATACACAGTTCAACTCATAAGGAACAATAAACACAGACAGCACAGAAATATCAAACAGCTATGCTACCAGAACACTACCAACTATATATGCTGAAATGAAATAGATATTGGAAAACTGCCCTAAAATTTTTTGAAAAAATCTAAAAAAATAACATTGAATGTCTAAAAATCATGATTGATTTTTGTGATTTTTTTGTGAAATTTGAAAATTGCCTAAAAAATGGTCTAAACGATGGAATTTGGCGATTTAGACCCCTGGTGAATGTGTTACCCGATAACAAGTTCAACTTGATGTATGAATTTTCTGCACCTTCTGGTAAAATTTCAGCCAATTCCGAGATAGTTTGCTGTGAAATTACCAAAATGCCCCTATGCCAATTGTAAAAACTAGTCCAAAACTCCTACTTAGAGTTCGAATTTGCCAATTTGAACCCACACCCTACCCCTAAAGGGATTGCTTTTGTTTAAAATGGGGGATAAACCTTGGGAAACAAATCGCAACTCAAACTACACAAGTTGGAAAAATTTTAGGACAGCAAAATGACACTACAAAAACAACTACACTACACTACTTTCTCCCTACTACTACTCTATTTTTTGCTCTGTTTTTTCACTGTTTTCTCTGTTTTATTGACAGCACACATAAACTACATCATTCATACTTCATAATGCACAGTAGCAACAATGCAAATATGTGACAAAATGCAATTGTGCAACAGAATGTCAATATGCAGTGAATGTATGCAAATAATTTTTTTTTATACATATAACTACTACTATGAACTATTTACAGCAAATTAAAGCTAGCACACAATGAACCGTGTCCCCGGCAACGACGCCAGTTTTGATAGCTCGTTGTCGACACGCACCAAAATAATTTTACTAAGCTAATTCTGTAGAATAGTATTAACCTAGGTTGACTCAGAGACACTTATCAATATGGTTCTAGCTTCAAATCACTAATAATAGAGAGGGGGATTTTATCAAACAATTTGTGTGCGTCAGGAAAACTTGCAAAAACATAAACTAAAATTAAAGAACAGTGCAGAAATTAACAAGATTATCAACAAGTGAGTAAAACAAATTAGAGAAGCATCAATCCAATTCACCAAACCAAGCAATTCGAATCATCATCATTCTCAGAAATTTATCCTATCATGAACATTCATTCAATCTCATTAGAAGTTGTTCAATCGAATTAACCCTTAATTTAATTGAAACCACAACCTTAATTGAAATATCATCCAATTATTCTGTGATTAATGTTCGAAATTAGGCATGAATCCGTAACCTAATCCGCTTTCAATCCTAAACGCATTCATAATCATGAAAAATAGAATAGCAATTGAAGAAGAAGATGAACATTCAAGTAGAATTCGAAATACTAAACCAGAACTCCAATTCTCCTTGTGCTTAGGTTGCTTCCTTGGATTGATTGGTGATTTAGCCTTCCATGATCATCATCAATGAAAGCCCCATGGATTGAGTGCACAAAAATGGAAGAACAGAAAAATGAAAATGAAGAACAATGAAGAACAAGTAAGAACAGTAGAGAGAAAATGAGAGCAAGGGTTTTGATCCTAAAAACCTAAAAGAGAGAAATGTAAAACTGTTTTATTAAAATGAAAAGTGTGCTCCCAATTTTCACTAAAGTTACTAATATATGTAGTGACTGAGTTCTGAAAGTAAAATGGACCACAAACAAACCCAACAATTTAATTATTTGTTATTTACAACCATGAAAGTCAAATTCGCAGCCCAAAATTACAAGTGCAGAGGCACTAACTTCGAATCTTAAAATGATCCTCTAAATGATAGAATTGGCCTCAAGCTATTTCTAGCAAACTTGTAGATCTTTTCGTTATCTTTTCAGGGACTCCTAGAACGCTCCATTAGGAGATCGGTAGCACCCTATAGGTCCTGAACAAGTCAGATACATCAAGTGAGCCAAAAATCCGAAAATACGCAACAATTAGCAATTAAGCCCACTTACTTGCATAGGCCAAAAACTGAATTAGAATAGGAAAGTAAAGGTCCAAGAGAGGTCAATTAAGCTAAGAATGATAGAAAAATATTCAACTAAAAGCACTCTATCATCCCTAAGAGAAAGCCTGGTGAATCTTCAAACCCCTCTCCTCCAAATAGGTTAGACCTTTGGTTCACAACTGAGAAGGATCCTATGACCTATCTTCAGTTTAATGCCACCAAACAAGTTTGTTCTCCTAAATACTTAGAGCTTGATTGGTTCATTAGGGAAGGCTTCCAATTCCCTGCCTTCTTAGAAACCCAGGGTCTTAGGAAGTTTGTGGTGTTAAAGGGTACTTTTTACCCTGAATTGGTTAAGGTGTTCTACACCTGTGCCAAGGGATCCATGGATGGGATACTGAGGTCCCAAGTCATTGACGTGCCCATGGAAATTACCCATGAGGTGTGGGAAACAATTGCTGGTATCTCCTTTGAAGGAGAAAGGAAATTTGATGAAAATCTTGAGGGCTACAATAGGTTGACACCTATAGAGAAATGCTTAGTGATCCCAACATGAGATTGAAAACTAGGCTAGGTACTGGACCCATGACTCATGAGGATATCCTTTTGCACTATATTATCACATATATCCTCACATCTAGAGCCACAAATCATGCCCAAGCAACTGATGAAGACCTACAACTAGTGTATGGTTTGAAGAATTCAATTCAGATGAATTGGATTCTCATTCTTGAGGAAATAATGTTAAAGTCCAAAAGGCTTGTCAACTACCCATTCCCTTATGTTGTGCTTGTGTCCAGATTCATAGACTACTTCCACATTGATGTTTCAAATGAAGTTGTAGACCACACAAACTCAAGCAACAGCCTCATCAAAGACAAGCATCTCAACAAGCTTGGAATGGTGAAGACACCACAAGGATGGCAGATGGCTGGTCCACAACCAGTGCCTGAACCTCCTGCTACTGCTGGTGTTTCAGAAGATGCTGAAGAAGATGAGGAAAGGGATCATGCTCAACCCCTCTACACCCAATTCGAGTCACTCATGCTTCAGAAGATGGATGGCCTAATCTCTATGCATCATGATTTTAGGGCTAAAACCAGTTCAACTTTAGAAGAAATTAAGACTAGGCTAGATGATATTAAAGCTACTCTTCAGTTTAATGGGTCTGAGTCATTTTAAGTCCTTTGTAGTTTTCTGGTTTTTATGTTTTCTTGTTTTTAATTTTATTTTCATCAATTGTAATGGTTCCCTCATCTATAAAACTATCCATTTCTATTTTTCTTTTTTAATATCTGTCGTGCTTTACATGTTTTTTGACTTTGGTAAGCCAAATAGGGGGAGAAATTGATTGATTTGGTCATGCTCTGCAGTATACTCTGCTCTACCCTGTTTTTCTGCACAATTTTTGCCCAAATCTTAAAATGAATAGATTGTCAAATTAAGGGGGAGCTAAGTGTTAAAAATTAACCATTTAAGTAAGACATAAATGTAATGAATGTTGGAGTAATCAACAGATGTGTTAACACTTGTTCTTGGCAAAGAGTTGAAATTGTTTGCAGGTTTGCAAAGCTCAAGTTTTTCATAATTTTGGTTCCCTTAATTAACTTCAAGTCCAACATTTAATCAATAAAAATTTTGGCATGTTCAAAGCCAAAAACGGGGAGATTGTTGGATATAGGGGGAGCATCATGAAGAAAGGAAAGAATTTGATTCAAGATTGGTTTTGAGCTTTCAACATGCTTGGATGCCTTGAGTTTTGTAATTGATTCAAGTGTAAGACAAAGACTAATCTGGTTGTAACACCCCGTGCGCACCCGGTGTATTATCATTATGATTATATCAGATTAGCGCTTAATTAAAACATGTTTAGCGGAAGCATAAAACAAAAACCATATCTCTTGATTACATTATGTATGGAATACAAAAGCAACCCATCACAAAGCATAAGCCAAGCCCCTGCTGAACCAGATCATACAACCAAACCATAGGCAGATAACATAAATATCTTAAAGATATACACAGGAGGAAACATCAATATTTACATAACAGAACTAGTTATGTACAATCTCCAAAGTCTGACACTCGAAGTGTCTACAAAAGAATAAGCATTTGTGTGCTTGATCCCAAGGATCCTTCCTCACAAGAGGGCATAAATACATATACAAAACTACATGCGCACACACATGTCTTCCCTCTACAGGGGTACAAAACACAACAAAAGCTGAGCCCAACTCCAAGCTCTCCGCTGCTGCCTCACAGCCAAGCAAGCACTGTCTCTACTGGGGCTTCCCGCCCTGAGACCGCTCCTCTCTACCAGAAGCATCACCTGAAAGAAAACATCAGCCCCACACGGGGTGAGATAAACATCTCAGTAAGCTCAGGGTCCTTGGAGGCATATTCTCCACCCTGGTTCACTCATCATGACACAAGACACCAGGGTATCACAACCAACTGGCCTCCTGGCCCTCATAACAATACAATCAATGTATCTAGCTCTATGTACGGCGGACCGAGTCAACGCCGACCTCAGTGTGAAACCGGAATTCACACCCGTGCCATCCCATTGGGAGCTACCCCTTACGCACGGATGCACGTATATGATACATCCGAGAATAGGCAATCAACCACGACGGGACACACCTATCTCTTGGTCTTAGGGATCATCATCACCCCGGGATCCAATCAACCATGAGAAAACCAAACTAGGAGGTGCGCTCTACTCCTAGGGAGATCCATATATATCTAACTGGCCAGAAGATCTAATAACAGGCTTCATACATGTCTCAATCACAGATACAAGCATATATCATTATGAGTATGCAACAACCAATAATGCATGTATCATGAATGTAACCACTACTCCCTCGGAGTATGGTGGAGCACAAGCAAGTGGGAAACATCCCCAAGGGTCTGAGAACTTACCTGGCAAAGCCGAGCTCTGCGGTTCTTCCCTTGCTCTGTGGCCCACGCCACTGACACCCGCGGTGTCACGCCCTAACAACGCACATACAAGCATGTATCAAACATCCATATAGCCACACAAGGCATCCAAACACAACACAGTTCACAACCGCTCACATGAAAGGAATCACAATCCTTTCCAAACCATAAGGTCATCTAACCTAAGGTTCATCAAAGCTCAACCATCCAAGCCATAGCATAGACTCCCAAGGGTCTACCTCATGCCCACAAGGCACTTGAGTCATCACAAGACTCGGTGCAGCCAATATCAAGAGCTCAAAGCTCCACACTAGCCCAAAGGCTCAAGGCTTACACATGGCTTGAACAGTACTCTCATCACACAAGACACCAATCCACTAGCCTCTCAAGGCTATCTAAGCCACAAACCAAGGCTCTAGCATCTCCACACATAGCCAAGCAACTCAGCCTATCAATAACATGCTTCACAAGAGCCAAGAAAAAATCAAAGTTCACCAAACTCACATTTAAGAGCTAATCCTACATCCTCATAACCTTCTAAACACATGTTTCAACAGGACCCAAGGCTAAAACTAGCTCTATCAAAAGTGGGTCACTATTCACCCAAAACCTCAACTCACAAATCAAGCGGTGAATTTTGAGTTTCTTACCTCAAAGATGACAAGGAAGGCCCAAGGACGACTTCCCCTAGCTTGGGTGACCACGAATCGTCGTCGTTCCTCGCCGAACTCGAGTTCCACGAACTTCCTTTGAGAAAGGGATTCTCAAAATGAGTGGGTTTGAAGGTGAAAAGAGGAAGGATTCAAGCTCTACTAGTGATTTCCATCACAAAAGGTGTTTAAGGGATGTATTTTGGTGAACTATGGTGAAGAACTGAAGCTTGGAGGTTCAACAATAGAGGAAGGGGGCTGGAGGAAGGAGAAGAGAAGGTTTTCTCCTCAGAAATCGCGACATCCCCCTTTTATAGTGGTTATGTCAGAGCTGTCGCGCTGATCGCGTCAGCTGCAGGTGACCACGGCGCCATCTGCGCCAACCCCTCGCCCAGAGCGCCAACCTCCAGAACCTCTGGCGCCAAGAGCGCCAACTCCCGCGCCAAGAGCGCCATCATCCAGGGACTATGGCGCCTCCAGCGCCAGAACCCACGCCAAAAGCGCCAATATCCAGAGACTCTGGCACAAGTGAACCATTGATTCTAAAAAGGTTTCACTAATTATCCTCAGCAACATGAGAAATTCTTTGATGTTCATGGAGCAAGAAATTTTCTTGCTCTCTACAATTTAGAGAAAATGATGGCTCATTTAGAAAACTGTTCAACATGCAATGTTAAGGGAGGAAGTGACAAGAAATTTCTACAGTTCTACTGTAAAAATAAAAATGGAAGTAAGTCACAAGTAAATTAATCCTAAAATACTACTCTGCTAATTAATAATTCATGTTAGGTGTGATTATATTTCAAGAAACTAAAGATAAAGCAGTTATATCGTCTTCTTCGAGCCTCAACTTCCCTGAGAATGTGGTCTTGTAAACATAAAGAGGAGAAGTGTTGAGATTGCCATAAACTATTCCAAGACTTTGGTATGCTAGAGTGAGCATAGTTGCACAAGATGTTCTCTTTAAATTCTGATACATAAAGCAAAAAATAAGAAATTTGTAATACGCAATTTAACCTTAGCCTATAAGACAATGTAAAAAAAAATCCTATTAAAGCATTCTATAAAATTCTGAGTATCATGAGTCCATATATCAGAGCAGCATCCAGTTCATTATCTTTTTTAAGTTTAAAAAAGGAAATGCTAGAATTTAAAAATTTCTCTTATTAAACCCTGTTATGACCAACACTCTCCACAATTCAGAACACAAATATATATCAAATATGAAAAATAGAAGAAACAAAATATATAGAAAAATCAAAAGCAGTCGGAAATAGAAAAATGAGGATCCAATTTAATATGTTAATATAACTCACATGCAATGCCAAAAGGCAGTAAGTAATTAGAAGACATTAAGAAAAGGTTACTGATGTCTTTAAAATCCAAAGCAGAACATGGCAATGTCCTTCTTATACACCTTAGGGGAACACCATGAATACAAGTAACAACTTATTAGGTTTCAACTATTATTACTTAAACAAGCAAATGAAGAACATACTTTTTCTTTATATTGTCACCGGACATATTATGGTTAACTCCTAGAACATCATGTGGGCTGTCTGCCTCAACTTCTATGATCCAGGTTACTTGAGAAATAAATAGCTAATGACTTGTGCCTCCACATGCAATACAAATAAATATCCAAAAAATCTTTATGTAATAAATTAACACAAAATCTGAGAATTGCAGTGTTTTCCCCTTGATAAGAAACTATTTACAAAAGGAAAAAAATTAAAATTACAACAACAAAAATTACAAATTCTGTAAAAGAAAAATATTAAATAAAAAAATACAAATTGGAACTGAACTTCATTCAGCCACTGGTGCGGAAATATCAGCTTGCTCATTCATGGTATTCATATTCATATAGGTTTGAATGAGTCCTACAAGTATACTTCTCTATTAAAACTATTAGCTTTCACCAAAACAGCTGTTAAATCATTCATTAATGAAGCAGCTACTTCATAAATTCAAATTCAAAAAATGGAAAATGCAACCCAAATCCAAAAATATTTATATGCTCCAAAAGCCTGAACACAGGGCTTATGTCCACCTTGGCCAATGGCGACCAAATATTGTGACTGAGGAGAGCTTGATTTGAATCCATTGCCAACTTGGGACTCAGAATTGGTGAGAGAAGGAAGCATAGCTGATAGTGTTACCAAGCCTAGTCCCTGTAATTCACATTAAGCCACAGATTAACATCGAAACGTGTGGGAATTGGGCCAGAAAATGACAAGCTCATCCTACCTCATCCACAATTCTCATTAAGCCAACTCTAATAACAAGCTCTGAACCCTCAACCTTTTTCTTTATAATCTCATAAACTAAACGGTTCAAGATTTTTCAACCAAATCAGCAAAAAGTAGGCAGAAAAACATGGAAACTCTAGCTAGGTAAATCATTAAAGGTTAGTGAGAAGAAAAACAGTTGTATATTACCTTTAACATTCTGGACACAGATAGTTTCTATTCTTATAACCTTACTAAGCTGAAAACTGCCATCTCCTGAAAACTGCTCGCATTCCTGGCTCAAGTTATGAGCATTCGAATTGGACTTAACTGCATCAAAATACATAGCAGAATAGATAACTCAATCCAATTGTTAAAAAAGGACAGTAAAAGCTGAATGAAAAAACCAACAGATTACCTTCTCCCAGGGAATATTTTGCACTGAAGGCTCCATAGAAAAAACAATTTTGTCCCCAAAATAAAATAGGACGTTGTATAAAGAGATCATCTCCAAGTTTTCATCCTTCACAATTAACCCAAAAAACAAAGTTACAAAAAGAAAGCAATACAAACATAACAAGCCAAAGTGTAATATCAATTTTTACATCAACTAAACAACCAATCATCAACTACTTAATTAGCATATAAAAGGATAAAGGCATAAACAGGTGTGCATACACAATGAATATGGAATTTTAATATCATTAAAGGAGAGGACTAGGAGTAAGAAATCAAAATGTCTTGCATACCAATGTGTAAGAAATCAGAATGTCTTGCATACCAAAGACATCATAAAAGGATAAAGGCATAATCAACATTGTATACTTGTATTAAAAAATGAGTAAGAAATCAGAATGTGTTGCATACCAATGTGTCTTTGTACAAAACTGCCAAAGGAATTACACTAGAATCTGGGTAAGGTTGACCCACCCATAGCCTTACAAAGGTAGCACCTGAAGAACGAAGAGTGAAGTGTGAGAGCAGATCTTAGAATTTAAAAATAAAATACCGTGATATTAAACCCCACAAGCGACTGATTCCAGCATCATCTCTTAGCACATGCACGAAACCTGCAATAAAAACCAAATTCATAACAAACCACTAAAAAGTAATAAAATAGATATCAACAAAAATTCAAACAAAAGGGGAAAAATCCAACAGAATCAAAAGACGAACTCGTGTTGCTATGCGGATTAACCTATCCCTATTTTGAGTATTTTCTAATCCAACGAAGGGCCAAAGCGCATCAGGGAAAGTGAATCTAAGTCCCACGCGCGGAAACTCTTTGGAAGCGGCAAGTTCGAGAAACTTTTAAAGAGTGAGGCTGAGCCTTGTGAATTCTCCTGTAGTTAGCAAAACGGTGAGTTTTTGGAACGCAAAAATTGAAATTAGAGATGAGAAGAGAGAGGAATTGAACCAGATGAGATAAGTAGGAGGATCTTCAATGACGAAGCAGGAGGCGCGGTCGTCGGTGGTGAGAGGGGCAGCGCTGCATGGATTTTGCCATGGATGGTGTTGGAGAGGCCATGGACAGTGTTGGAGAGGACGATTCCGTGACGGGGGAGGCGCCAGCGGTGAGAGCCCTAGAAGATATTTGGATTCAAAATTTGAAAAAGAAATAAAAAGTGGAAGATATTTGGATTCAAAATTTGAAAAAGAAATAAAAAGTGGAAGAGAGAGAAACAGAAGACAAAGGAGTGAGAATCACAGCCAGTTTCAAAGACGATCCTTCTAAAATTGAATTTGTTTTTATTTACAAATTTGTCACCGTATAAAATTCTAAGACGGTTTTAATATAACCGTCTTAGATTTGCTGTCATAAAATCATAGTTTTGTAGTAGTGGATGGTGTCAAGTGTATTATACAAGAAGGTGACGAGTGATAAATGAGGAAATTATTCAGCAAACTCTTACACTATCTAATCTGGCTTCATGCTTTTTTCATTTCAGGAAATTATTAGAAATGACGATGAAAAGTTGAATGAGTTGAAAAATGACAAGGGTGAAGGGGCATATAAAGCAGTGGTACAAGCGTTATCAAAGAAAAATGAACATAATCCTAGTGGGCGATACTTAACCTCAGCAGTATGGAACTATAAAGAGGGAAGGGGAGCAACGCTGAAGAAGGAGTGCAATTTCTATTGAATCAATGGATAGTTCGTAAACGCAAGAGGGGAATGACCTGAAGCTTTGCTAGGTTATTGCATTTGTGTTTTGAACTTCATAGCTATAGCTAAATCTTAGAAGAAAATTATTTTAAAAGCTATTGGTGTATAGCTTAGTTACTTATAACTAACAACCACCTAGAAGTTAGCCTTTGCACTCTAGTGAGGGAGAAGACATTTTTTGATCCATGCCGGAGAAGACATTGAAGTTATACTTGTATGACCTATCAATTGGCTTTTAATTTTAGTTGGGTATTAAAAATAGGAAAGAGAAATATAATATTTGTGAGATAAGTGACGTGTTAATAGAAATATTCATTGGAGAGAAAATTAATTGAGTTGTTTAAAATTGAGGTGTCAAAAATTGGGTTGTTTATACCAACATCATTGGAGATTGGAGATGCTCTTACTTTGAGTAATTGGTATTATGGTATTAATGATCCTACTAAGATGATTGTTACTATACAAGAATCAGTCAAACATGAATTAAATCAATCAGTGTTGATGGATTTTATTTAACATAACTATTGAGAAAATTAGAGTTTTTTTTGGATGACAAACAAAGCCTTAAAGAAACCAATTACACCTACATGTGAGGCAAAGCTGCCCCGATAAGATTAAAGTGTAGATAAATGCGTATTAAATCTAAATTGTAGTCTAGCATAAATAAATGATGAACACGTCTTGTAGCTTTGCTATGATGGTCCAATCCATTACATCTAGGTTTAATATCTCTCTGATCCTATCAGTAGAAGGATGGGATGAAAAATACTTCATCTTAATATGTATTCAAAATGCATGATGTATTCTTAATACATGTCGACAGACATTGTGTTTTCTTTTTTATTTCTCACAAATATTTTTCATAAGAAATATATAATTCTAGTCTCTAGATAATTATGGTTAAGACATCATCACCAAATGTGATTATCACTCTTATGACTTATCCCTTTTAAACGGGATTAATCACTTTTACTAAATTTGACCCGTTAGTAATTTATTTTAAGTTTAATTATCCTTTTTGTCTTTATAGATGCAACAACTTTTTTATTGTCTCTAAAACATTTATTTTGGTCTTAATAATTAGAATTTAAACCCTTTTGGTCTTCTTTGTATAAAATTGCCTAATGTGAGTGTGTTGTCAATACTTCTCATATCCTCTCACTATTTATTTATTGATTGATTGAAATTTATTAAAAAAATATAAAATTATGTCATCTTACTTTTTTTTAATGAATTTCACTTGTAATATTATATTTTTAGTAGAATTTAATTTTAATTAAAATATATTAAAAAGAGTGTAAAAAAAGCTTATTATAGATTTTCTTAAAAAATAATTAAAAAATGCTCAAATAAATAATAGTAGTATGAACGTTAAAACAAGACCAAACGTCAAATAATTAATAAAAAATTATTAAAAAATATTTATAAATTTTTAAAAACTTTTCTTTTTAACCTTTTAAAAAAACTAATTAGTTGACCACTCAGCACATTGATCAATTAACGTGATGTTGTTTCAGCTAGATAAAAAAATAATTTATAAAAGAAGAATAGTTTATAAAAGAAAAAATAGCTTATTTTTATTTCTTATTTTAAAAATAGTTATAAAAAAATTATTCAAAAAAATGTAAATCGGGAATTTACTTTATAACATATTTATCTTATTAAGTTTAGGCTGTTATATGTCCGAAGATTGCCGCTAAATGATTTTATTAAAAGTTTATATATTTCTTTTGTTAATTTTTTAAATTAAATAGAAAAAAAATGTTTACGTACACTACTTGAGTATTTATAAATTTCAATAAAATAAATAAGAAAAAATTATCACTATTCTTAAATTCTGAAATAATTAATGTATTTCAAGAATGATTTATAAAAAACAAGATTTTGTTTTATTAATTAAAATTAAATTAAATACAATTTGTGAAAATAAAATATTTAAATGGAGAATAATAATATTCATGTTTATCAATTAAATATGGTATATAAAGATTACAAAAATGGAGACTAGTAATATCCATGTTTATCAATTAAATATGGTATATGAAGATTATAGCTTTAAAATTCATTTCAAATTTAAAGTGAAATTGATTAAATTTAATTAATAATACTTAATAAAATAAAAATAAGGTACTCCAATATGTATAAAATTGATAACTTTAAAAATCCTCCTGCAATAAAAGAATAGATTGGTAAATAATCTGGTCTCCACAATATTATATGCAGCATTTAACCTAATATTAAACCAAAGTTGTGCACGTCTTTCATCTTTCCCTAAAACATTTTTTTAATTCTTTTAGTGTCCTAAAGTAGAAAAACACCAATTAAACTAATATAGTTTCTGTTTCCATCTATATATATGCCTATTCTTTGAACTTGTGATAAATTTATGAAATACCATATACTAAAGGGTAAGGAAAAATAACATCTAAACAAGAAGCAAAAATCAAGTGAGTAGTTTGGTTATAAGAAGCAGCAAAGCACTCGTTGGTGCTGAGGCGATCCCAAAGATATTAAGCGAGTGACGCTGCCGCCAAACTTGTGTCCATGACCTGAATGAGCTTGTTGGCTATGGCACTCGCATAAATTGAGGAACCTTCACATATCTGCACTGCCACAAAAATAATCATACTTTTTACCAACACAAAAACACACACATTTATATATATATATATATATATATATATATATATATATATATAATTTTTATTTAATTACTCGTTTAATCTCTATGAACAATTTTAATTTTTAGTCATATATTTAAAAAGTATTCATTTTAATCTTTACACATTTTTAATATATTTTAATTCTAATATATATTATTTGTAATCTCTTTTAGTCCTGACTATGACTATTAGACTAACACATATATAGCAACTAGACTATAAGGGATTGAAAATAATATATATATATATATATATATATATATATATATATAAAGAAGTAAAAGGAATGATTTTTAAGGATTTGAATAAAAGATAAAGTTTATACAATTATAAGAATCAAGGGAGTAGTTAAATCTATATGATTAACATACACACGATGTCGATCGCATTTTTCTGCATATATACAGACCTTGGTATTGAAGAGATAGCTGCAGAAATCGCCAATGTGGCCACCGGCAACATGTTGGAGATCGAGGTTCATTTGATCGAGAAGGTGTGACACATGCACCAAGCAATCGATCTTCGTCCTCTGAACAAGCTTAATTGTGACCTCGTTGTCAACAATGCGCACATCAACCTCGGTGTCTTTGGTTTTTCTCTGTATCCAAGAACTTCTTAAGCTTTCACTGTACTCTGCAGGGTCCAGGTTGGAGGAGTCACCTTCAGTTTCAACCACCTTGTGCCTCATCATCACCCTTTGTTTCTCGACCCTCTTCTTCTCCACCAGTAATTTGAGTTCTTCCACTGTCCTCTTAAGCTCTCTGATGTAGTTAATTGCATCTCCCACCACAGATGCTCTATCACTCTAATTGGTTTCCAAAACAAAAACAAAATTATCAATATCAACCACTTGTGTTAGATAGGAGATATAAGGTTTGACTTGGTGGCAAAGGGTGAAGGGAGGAAGAAATAGGTGGTGGGTTCGAATCTTTCTGCCAACAAAAACTAAACTAACAACTAACATTTCAATAGAATAAAATTAAATTAAAAAAAAACACTTGTGTTATGTTTTGTCTAAATAGGATGAAAATGTTATATAATTAATTACCTTGGAGGGGTTTGGGATGAGTTCTTTCAAAGCATCAAATTTACTACTCAAATCCACTCTCCTTTGTCTCTCAGTGGTGGTGCTGGTGAACTGCTTGGTCCTTTTTCCACCTCTCTTTTTCCAAACTTCTTGTTGAGTGAAGTCCACCAAACCATTTCCGAAGTCTTGTATATCGTCCCCTCCGGCGGCACCGCCGAAGGGGAAATCATTTCTGAGAGTCGGCATGTGTGGAAGCAACTCTCGGAGGGTAGGTTGTTGTTCTTGTTGCAGGTTGAGATGCAAGTAAGGGTCATAGGACACAGAGGAGACATTTGTGCTATTATCTCGTGGAATAGGGTTTGGCAAGTGGAGAAGGTCAAGGAGATCTGGTGTTGGTGTGGGATAAGGGAATTGCTGATTCGAATAAAGCTCTTCCACAACTTGGGTGTTGCTATAATTGTATGGATTTTGTTGGGGGTGTTCCATTGCTATTGCGGCATTTGCAGCATCTTCTCCGCAGGAATAGGAGTAGGTAAAGGTGTTGTGGTTGTGGGTCTGTGTGGCAGACATAACTGCCTCTGATTCTGAAACCATTTGGGGGAAGTAGTCTTCTGCTCCCTCTGCCATCATTGCATTGGGATTATAGCAACTACTTTCTTCGTACATTTTTGGACCACACCACACACTACTCATTGATCTTTGTCTGCAAAGAAAAGGAAATGAGTCAACAAAACTATTTCAAAAGCGAAGATTATAGAGAGAGAGAGAGAAAAAAAATAGAGCAGGGCACAACCTTCGAATTCTTAATCCAAAGATAAACAAAACTTGAGAAATGACAAATAAAATAAATTAACCTGTTTAACCAGCGGTTTGTGCGGAACGGACTAAAAAACTTTCTTTCTAAACGGATTAAAAAAATGAGATTCATATATCATGTGGGATGAGAGTTTTACGGGTGGTCCACAGACCGGAACCCTGTTTGCCCAGTTATAGGCGAGTGTGCCAAAGAACCAAAATGGGTCTCATTTTGTTACTTGGTCTGCAGATTTCCCACATGTGGACCCCGGCTGACTGATCTCCTCATACTCTCCTTCCCAATTCCAGAAATGCTTCCGCTTTTTATTTTTCTAATATAAAATTTATTAATTTATAAATATGCGATATCAAAATGGAAAAAAAAAAAAAAAATCACCTCCCTAGACAATAATGCCTTGTGCATGATCTACCTGCAAGAAAGCAAGAATGTGAGACTGTTTTTAAATCTGCAAAATTTGACCATGTGATGATGTAAATCAGTACATGGATTATTTAACATTTAATTTACATGATTGAGAACCAATGGTGATATACGTCCGTGAGGATGAACTTAACGTGGCAGTATGTTAGTTGCACAATTCTAGCCTCTAGGAGCAATTTGGAATTTCTCAAGAGCTTAATTTCACAATCTCAGTCTACTTTAATTACATTATTTTTAATCATGGTAGTGTCATTTAAAACCATTTGCTAAATCAAAACTGGAATAAATCATAGTATCAAACCATTTTACTAAATCACTTTAATTAAAAACAATTATCTTTATATTATTAAAATTGGATTGATTTGAGTGGTCAAACCAACTTGTTTAAATTATTAGATTTGGTATAATGTTAATTCAACGTTGAAGTCATTAAACTAATCTTAAATTATATTGAATATGTACAAAACTAGTTCCAAACGAACTCAACATTTTTTCAGATTGAAGGCACAGGGTCCTAGAGTTTGTTCTTTGTGCTAAAATCACTGCATACCAAACCATGCTATTTCTAATGTGCATATAGGTTGTTTCATGTTGATCTCACATCTTGTAGTAGGCTTAGGTTCACTGTTTAGTAGACTGTTTCTGATGAGAATCAAACAAGGAACAAAGACATTGATCAACATTACAAGGACTAGGTAGACCAATGACAAGGGTGCATGTTAAGAAGGCAAAAAAGTTTAAACCAAACCACGACAACTCTCATTGAAGCATATTCACATCTACAAGAATTAAAGTCCAAGATGGTCAACTACATAAAGCAACTTGAGGAATGAAGATAATGAACTGATTTGGTGATGACCCATGAAGATTTAATATCTAGTTTTATTTTATATTAAACAAGGATGTAATTAGATGTTTGGTTGTTGTTGTTGTTGGATACAGGGGGAGTTGGAAGAGAATCAAGTCAAGGATGAAGCCTGTGCCTTAGGAGAAAGATTTTAGCTTTTCACATGTCAAGGCATTTGTAAATTGTTAAGTGTTTAAGAGGCTTATCTTATGATCCTTGCATTACATAAACATAATCATTAACATGCATACATGATTTTATTAAAGCATAAAGATTTTCATGTTTACATAAAGAAATTGATTTTTCATGGTTAAGTTTTGAAAAACTCATTTTAGCACTTATTTAATTGATTACCAACATTGATAATCTATTACTTAAGCAATGAAGAACATAGTAATCGATTACAGGCAAATGGTAATCGAGTACACAATGTAAAAGCTCAAAAACAAGTCTAACTGCTTTAATCGATTACCATACTATGTAATCGATTACATAAGCTTAAAGTTGAATCTGCTATGACTGCCTTAATCGATTACTCATCGATTTAATCAATTAAATTGCTCTTATACATTTTCCAGAAAGAGCTTAGAACACTTTAATCGATTATTTTGTGTATTAATCAATTACATTAGTTAAAATAATCGATTACATTAACGATTTAATTGATTACATTGAGCTTACTTTGTTTTTATAAAAAGCTATTGAGTCTGTGATTTTAAACATATCTCAGAACCTGAGAAAATATAGATCTTGCTTTTACAAAGTACTCATTCACCACAAAATCTCAAAAAGTCTGAGAAAAGATTTTCTCTACATCTTGATTTAAAACTCTGTTTTCATACATTAAAGATCATGTTGTTTTGAACAAAGACTAAACAAGAGGTTTCAAGAAAGTTGTATTTTGCAAAGCATTCATTCAAACTTGTTTGATAGGTAAAATACATCTCATTCATATACTGAGGATCATGAGGTAAAATCTTTCTTGAACTCTTAACTGCGATTTGTTTTGTTTGTTTTTAGTTCTTGTATTTTCTAAGATCAAAGAGATTCTTTAAAGCTTTTTCTGTAGTAGTGCTCTCTGGAGGATAGAACATAGTGGTGTACTCTGGTTTTTGGTCTTTAGAAGTCTATAGGATTTAGATTTCGTTTCTTTATCTAGGTTTGATAAAGGTGATCAGTTGTAAGAGTTTGTAAAGAACAAAATTTGATTTAGTGAAACTCTAACCTAGTGTTGGTTGGAAGAAACTAGATGTAACTTCTCTTTTGAGAGGTGAACTAGTATAAATTGTTGTCTCTTGTTTCTAATATGGTTATCTTTCATTACTTGTTCTTGTGTGATCAAATCATAATTGTTGCGAAATCGGCAAGTATACCGTTCGTTCAAGTAATAAAGTAATAAGTAAAGATCGTTCCCACGAGGATTGATGTACCAATTGTATTGTAACTAATCTCTATAAGTTGGATGACAAATGTTTAAAGGAAGTTTTGTGTTGTGTGTATCAATGATTGAAATTAAAGACTAAACTATGAACATTAAATGCTTATGAACAAGTAACTTGATTGTGTAATAATATAAGGACGATAGTAGTTAAGGCAACCCACACTCAATGCTCCCCACCTTCTTACATGGATTTTTTATATATTCATTCACCTTAAGCGAATTAAATCATGCATCTTCATAAGTTGTAGTCAAGTCATCCCTTAGTGACATAACCCTTCAACCCAATTAGAAACCCTAGTTCCCTAGTAACTTCTATGAGGTCAAGCATTAAAGTGATGCATTAAACGATTTGCAAATGTACATTTCTATCCCTAGACAATGTAAAGTTTGTCACTTCACTCAAGTCCAAGCATAGAATTTCAACATTCCTATTGCAAACCCTAGCTCTAAATATCTCACTAGATTGATCAATTCCAATAAGATATCAACATTCATTCAAGAAAAGTAAAGTGAAATAATTTGATATAAATGAATAATAGCATTCAATCCAATCCAAAGGGAGTTACATCAAGTGTTGGTCCTAACTACAAATGAGAACTAGCCAAACCTAATCATGGTTGGCAATGAGCTAACAAAAAGAAGCATGCCCAGCTGAAGTACAAAGGAGAAGAAGGAGAAGAGAAATGTCTCCACTTGAATCTTCAACTCCCAAGCCCTAGCTAAGCTGCCAAGCCTTTCTTCAGTGATATTTCGTGCAAAAAGTCCTTCACTCAGAAGTGGGTTATGCTATTTATACTTGGGGGAGTGAATCTCCGTTTTTGCCCTTAGCAGACTGAATAGTACTGCAGAATACGTGTCCCACGGATTGCGCCAACTGTGGCGCTGATCGCGCTGGTGCTTTTTACTGTGGCGCGACTCATGCGGCTACTGGCACGGATAGCGCTAGCTTCCAGAGAATATCCCATTTCTGGGGCAATTGTGGCCCAGATAGCGCAGATGTTGGTGCGGATGGCGCCAGATCACAGAGAATTTCCCAATTGCAGAGCATTACTGGCACGACTAGCACCAGACTCGCGCGGTTCACGCTAGCAGTTATAGAAGAGGCCTTTGCTTCCATGATTGACGCGACTGGCGCCAAAGCTGGCACGGATGGCGCCAAATCTTGCTTTCTCTTCCTCTGCACTTCTTTTGGCTCTTTTCAGTTGCTACACACATAAACTGAGTGAAAACCTCATTGAGGAAGATTTTCAACAATTCTATCAATTGGAAGCAATTATCATTCATTCTAATGCAATTGGTGACTTATTTAAGCTTGGAAATGCCATATGCTAGGCGCATATCAAATAATTCCCAGATTTAGATATTGTTGTCCTCAGCAAAAAACAAAAGTATTTAATAGGAGAGCAAGGATAGAATTTTCAATCACAACATTACACAAACAATCTCAGAGTTCATTATGCTAGACATGACTTAACTGTATATTGAACTTAAACAATGCTTTTCAAATCCATCAACATATAAAGCCCAGCTTGAATACCCTCACCAAGATATTATTTTACTCATCACTCAAGTGTCTAAGGTATAATGAAGATGACTCTCAATCTCTATAGTTATAACATTACCATAAGCTTGATCATATTCTCAGTTTCTACTTAGAAACATAACACATGCATACTTGATCAAAAGGTCTTTCAAGGTTGTAACTTGGCTTGGCTTAAAGGTAGGAAAATTTTGGGGAGTGGCTAAACGAGCATTGAGATTGAAACACCACCAATTTCAGATGCATTCAAATTTAAATTTTTGAATTTTCATTCCATTACATCTTTTTAGCATTTTCCTTTCTTCTTTTCTTTCCCTTCATATTGTATTTTCTTTCTTTTCCTTTTATGACTTCAATTGAAGACTATCTTTGATCTTTCTTTTCAGTTTCTACTAAATTTCTCCTTGAACTTTCTTTTTCTTTTCAAACCACTAAGCATTCCAATCTCAATTAAGGTAGGTTACTGAATGTGGTTATAATAGATTATCAGGTGATTAAACAAACAAGGTCTCAAGCTCAAAGGGTTTAGCAAAGGAAATATATTCAGGGAAGTCCATTTGGCCCAAGCTAATAGAACAAAATGCCTTTATCACATCAACTATGCATGCATTAGAGAGAAATAGAGCAAGTTCTAGAGTGTTACCACAGTGAGAACTCTCTCAAAAAATTATGTATAGGCACAATCCTCACAGGCTATAGTATCAAGCTAGACTCTGTTGATTTCAAATCAAACATCATTTCTATTTTAACATACAATTCAGATAAACAAACCATCATGAACTCCAATCATGTTCCATGCAATGCCATTCTGGAATTTTCATGTCACATAACTTTCGGATTTTCAACCAAGTTTAACTGATTTGGCAATTCTAAATCTGAGACATGCTTTTAGTAAAATTGTCTAATATGTACCCTAAAGTTAAGTTAGGAATTAGACTCAAGATCAATTAAAGCAATTACAATACTAATTGATCCACACAAAAAATTTCTAACCAAAAAGAATATGTTAGACGTCCTTTGTTCCTCTGAATGTTATTCAACATGTTTCCTCAATTAACGCGTACCCCAATTCCCAAATTTAGACATTTGTTGTCCTCAGCAATGAACTAAACGAATGTGGCATTGAAAAATGAACATCAAAGTGTGCGTTACTTGAAATATAGACACAGGTGAACAGCAGTCCAATAATAACTCAAAATAAGTACCAAGTTGTAATTAAAAACCAGTTCAATAACTAAAATAAAGGAACAATGTTCAACAACAACAACATGACAACAACATAAAACATAAGTCTAAAATTTAAAAACAGAATGGAAAACAAAAAGTAAAAACATAGATAGATGCAGAATATAGTCATCAAAGCATCACTCCACCGCCATGGTGTCATCATCAGCAGGCTGAGGCACATTAGAAGGGTCTGTTGCTGGCAGAGTGGGATCAATTGGCTCTGGAGGAGTGGTCACTGCAGGATGTGGTGAAGAGTACATGCCACCGGGTGGATGATAAGATGGCGGGACCGGTGAGAAGTGCAGCTGATATGCTGAATAGTCAATGGAGAAGTGGCGGCAAAGGTCTTCCATCATGCGGGTCTGGTATGCGCTCTGAAGAGTCTAGATATCGCTCTGAATGGCCAACCGATCAAGCTGGGACTGCATATGGAGGAAATGGGCGAATTCCCGTATATGAGCTCATGACGCAGAATCTGCATGGTAGGAGGAGACGCTGCCTGAGGAGGTGGAGGGCGGATCTGATCCTTTGGAATGGGTGCCTCCTCATGTGTACGGGGTGCACGACGAGGACTCCTAGCGGCCATCTCCTCTGGAGACAGCAAAGATGCTTTGATAAGCTGTTCCTGTCTAGCATTCTCCATTGAATCCAAGTATGTCTTTTGCGTCATCAGCATGGAAATCTTGACATCCTTGGGTTCGTCATCAGGTATGACAACCCCAACACGCAGGTAAACATGAGAGATGAGGGAGGAATGTGCTAACAGGGACCGACTGTTACAATCCATGATCATATGGAGGATCCTATCAGACAGGGTCCTAGCAATGTTGAGGTTCAGATCCCTCATCAGCACATATGGCAATGTAGCCTGCTCAACATTCACGTCCGTCATATTGGTCGAGGGAATGACGGTGTGGTTGTTGAACTGATGCCAGAATCCGGCTTCACCGGTGAGATCCTGCCTCCTTAGCTTCTCAGGAACATAATCCATGTCAGACTTTGTCTTCCAAGTTGTGTACAGGCCAGTGATGTCTTGCCTCAGTTCATCAGCCATCTGAGGCATGTCGTCTCAGTACAGACTCTTGTCGGTGCCAAGAATGGGCTGCATTCTGTTGTACATGACCGCAAACTGACAACTTAAGGAGCGGTCATGCAATATCTCCAGGAAGTCCTCAATGGCCCTGTAGTCAAAGGGGACTCTCACCCCTCGAACCCAACTAACTCGATGATCATCAACCCTGTCCCGATCCACATTAGCCAGAAATTCCTTCAGAATAGCACTGGAACTAGGCTCTGCAAAACTTACTAACTTCTGCCATTGCCTGCGTAGAATCACTTCCCGAATAGGCGAGTCTGCAAGCAAGGTGTGAAACAACCGCTTCTATTACGTATTTCTTTTATTTGAAATTTAAACGATCACTTTTTATTATGACCCCCTTTTTTTTTTAAAATAGCTTTTCAAGAAATATAAAAGTTTACACGTAATACCTAACATAATTCATGACGTCCATCCACACATATACATACCATACAGTTCATTATCACAAATCCATAGTCCAATACATAAACAGTCCATGATACAGATCAAAGTATAGATCATCAAAAGCAGAGAATCACAACAGCTTCATCACATCTTCTAGTACGACATCCATGTCATTGTTCCTCTGCTCGCCCAAATAATTTGGGGTCATCACAGGTGTCAACCACAAGACACAAAATAGGGTAAGTCATGATAAACAAAAGTTAAATATAAACAGACATAATATTAAAATATACATAACTAGTTATATAAAGTACAGAGGATTTATTATCACGGTTATTAAAATTTAATTATCATCATTTACTCCACACATGCATTAACTCATTTTTTTCTCTTTTTTTTTCTCCACATATAAAATGTAAGAAAAATGCATGCTTATCTTCTTATATGATGCATGACTGAGATCTCAGCGTCACAACGTCTCAATAATTGTGGCCACAGTCAGATAACCCCACCCTCCCTCAGTGGAACGAACTTATCCATCCGGTCAGGGTAGCCCAGTGGCGCGTAGGATTATCACCTCCACTCATGTGATCATCATGGTTGTGTGGTCCTCATTGTCTCAACTACCCCCTAGTTAAAATGTATGGACTCAGTTTAGTTATCTGACACACCTCCTCACGAGATTCATCGTCTCAAATTTACCCCACCGGGTATATGCACATGAAAATGCATAAATGATTCATTTTACATCTTGTAAATTATTCTCTTTCATCACTTTCATCACAAACTCAATATCATCACAGGGTACACCTCTTAGAATCATTTCTCATCACCCATCATTCTTTTCATCTCATTTTTCTCATTATTTAGTATCTCATATACACCACC
>PYAF01005004.1:501408-529730 GCA_007407185.1 Glycine tomentella
ATACCCATCAATATTAGTGAATTATGGAAGTCCATTTGATGATCTTGTGAGGTGATTTTAATGATACTTGGACTGTCTGTTTATATTTTTATGGACATGTTTTGATTTAATTTTTGAAGTAGAGGATGAATGGTGTGGAGTTGAATGGTTTAAATACTTGATGATTTGATTTTGAGGATTAATTATTTGATTTTGAGGACTAATTAGTGTGGTGGTAGGTGAAAGGAGAATTAAGATGTATACTAGGTGTGAATCTTTGCTTGTAAAGGTTTAAAGGAATTAGATATTATTTATATTGAGGATTATTAGTTAGATTACTAACAAAATTTTTCTGTAGTTAATGTCATTCTCTGGTTATGCATAAGTTTGGTAATAATCTTACTTGATTAAGGTATGGTAGTGTTACCATACTTATAAAAGCTTATTGGATAAAATATGGTGGTGTAACCATACTTATGATATATATGATGATATGATCTGTGTTTTGCTTATGCATTTGATTTTTCATATGGATGATTGATGTGATTAAGATAGGTGGATTCATGTTTCCATGTTCCAAGTCCAGTACGAGGCTTTGGGAAAACAGAATCTGATGCTACATACAGTACGATATGTAGTACCCATGGGCAAGGATATATGGCAAAATTCATGCATGTTTGCGTAAGACTATAGCAGCGACCATGCTCAGCATGGCCACATACAGTACGATATGTGGGAGCCATTTGCCCTGGGATAGTTCATCTCATGCATTCATATAGTTTGCATATTGCTTGTGGATGTGTTTGATTTTTTTATGATTTTACTAACCTAATAATAGAGTCGGGATTTAGCTTTACCTACTGAGAAATTTATTTCTTACCAGATATATTTCCTTTTTTTTTAGATGGCAATGATGGACAGGTTCCATGAAGCCTTGGAGTAGTGATGATATATAAAAGAAGTTATGTACTAAGCTGGACTTGTGAGAAAGTAGTGTACTTGTATAAACTCTTGTAACAAAGACATTGACTAATGTATTAGTCTTTACATATTTTGTAAATTTTAATGACTTAGAATTTTTACTAATACACGTTTCTGGAAAATTTTTTATTCTAAGTAAAAATAATAATAATAAAATCAATTTAGAAATTAGGTCGTTACACCATTGTAATCGATTATAACAGAATTTTTTGGAATTCAATCAAGTATCAGAGCTTATGTAATCGATTAATCCGACTGGTAGATTACTCCAGTAGAGTTTAAAATCTTAACCTCATATGTAATCGATTACCAATTGGTCGTAATCGATTACTCCAGTGAAACATTTGAACTGAAAAACACATTTTGTTCATGGTAATCGATAATTCCATTACGTAATCGATTACTCCGGGATGAATCAGATTCTTTAAAACAAAGAATAATTAATTACAAGATTGCTGTAATCGATTACTTAAGCTCAATTTGCACAAACAATGTGGATTTTAATGAATTTAATCGATTAACTCGTAGTGTAATTGATTATTACAGTAAATTTATCAGAATTCAGAGTATTTTGCAGATTAACACGAATTTTTGCTAGTTTTAGTGATGAAGGTAGCAATGAATCTCAATTAGCATGGAAATGCACACTTTAAACAGGCTAGCATATATTGGATTCATCAAGAATACCTAGCATGTTTCTAAGTGCATAAAATCTATCTCTAGCCAATGGTTTAGTGAATATATCAGCTAGTTGGTTATGAGTATCAATGAAATCAACTTTGATATTACCTTTTTGAACATGATCTCTGAGGAAATGATGTCTTAACTCAATGTGCTTGGTACTTGAATGCATTATTGGATTCTTTGATATATTAATAGCACTTGTGTTGTCACATAGCAAAGGTATTTCTTTCAGTTCAACACCAAAATCTTGCATTTGTTGCTTCAACCATAGGCTTTGTGCACAACAACTTCCAGCTAATATATATTCAGCTTCAGCAATTGACAAAGCAACACAAGATTGTTTCTTGCAATGCCATGAGATCAATAAACTTCCAAGAAGATGACAAGTTCCACTTGTACTTTTTCTATCTAACTTGCAACCTGCAAAGTCAGAATCAGAATATCCAATAATATTAATTGAAGCACCTTTGGGATACCAAAGACCAACTTTTGGTGTAGTCTTGAGATATTTGAGGATCCTTTTGACTACTGGAAGATGAGACTCTTTGAGATTTGGTTGATATCTTGCACACAAGAAAACACTTAGCATTATATCAGGTCTACTAGCTGTCAAGTATAACAAAGATCCAATCATTCCTCTGAATTTTGACTCATCAACCTTCTTTTCATTTTCATCTGAATCAAGATATGTTGATATTGCCATTGGAGTTGCAGCATCTTTGCTTTTCTCCATTTCAAATTTCTTAATTACTTCAAGGAAATATTTGGATTGATTGAGAAATGTTCCATTCTTCATTTGATTCACTTGAAGTCCAAGAAAGAATGTTAATTCTCTCATCATTGACATTTCAAATTCTTTCTGCATAGCTGAGGAAAATTTCTTACATAGCAAATGATTAGTTGAACCAAAAATTATATCATCAACATAAACTTGAACCAATAAGATAGCATTCTCATGCCTTTTGATGAACAAGGTTTTGTCAACATGGCCCCTTGTGAAAGATTGTTCAAGTAGAAATTTGCTTAGTCTTTCATACCATGATCTAGGAGCTTGTTTCAAACCATAAAAGGCCTTTTTGAGTTTAAAAACACAGTTAGGATGTTTAAAATCAGTAAAATCAGGAGGTTGTTCAACATATATATCCTCCTCAATGTATTCATTTAAAAAGGCACTTTTAACATCCATTTGAAAGAGTTTGAAATCCATTAAACATGCATAAGCAAGCAATAACGTGATTGCTTCCAATCTTGCAACTGGAGCATAAGTTTCTTCATAGTCTATGCCTTCTTCTTGGTTGTAACCTTTAGCAACCAATCTAGCTTTATTTCTGACTATGATTCCACTTTCATCAAGTTTATTTCTAAAAACTCATTTTGTACCAATGGGTTTAAGAGAGGATGGTCTAGGAACAAGTTCCCAAACTTCATTTCTCTTAAACTGATTTAACTCATCATGCATGGCATGCATCCAATGTTCATCATTCAAGGCTTGATCAATATTCTTAGGTTCAATTTGAGAAACAAAAGTCATATTACAACATAGGTTTCTTTATGAAGATCTAGTAGATACTCCCTTTGAAACTTCACCTATGATGTTGTCAAGTGATAGGTCTATTGTTGTTCTCCAATCTTTAGGCTCTTGAACAGGGGTTGATGGTTTTACTTCAGCACTTGGTTCTTCTTTCTCTTTATTTAAGGAATCATTTAGCTAAATAAATTCTTCCATTGGGCCTACATCTACATCACACTTCTTTTCCTCTTTAGAGGGATTAGACTCATCACAAATTACATGTACAGATTCTTCCATGCGCATTGTTCTTTTATTGAATACTCTATAAGCTTTACTATGTAATGAATATCCAAGGAAAATTGCCTCATCAGCCTTAACATCAAATTTTTCAAGTGATTCTTTCCCATTGTTTAATACAAAACACTTGCAGCCAAAAACTCTCAAGTGAGAAATGTTGGGTTTTCTACCTTTGTATGGCTCATAAGGGTTTTTTTTTTTTTTTTTTAAATAGGGCTTATAAGTAATCTATTCAAAGTGTAGCATACTGTACTTACAGCATCAACCCAAAAATATTTAGGCAAATTTGTCTCATTAAGAAGAGTTCCTGCTCCTTCTTCAAGAGATCTGTTTTTCCTCTCCACAACACCATTTTGTTGAGGTGTTCTTGAAGCTGAAAAATTGTGGTTAATTCCATTTTCTTCACAGAATTTTTCAAAATGTTCATTTTGGAATTCACCACCATGATCACTTCTTATTGAGATAATCTTGCTACCTT
This sequence comes from Glycine tomentella, assembly GCA_007407185.1. Lineage (NCBI taxonomy): Eukaryota > Viridiplantae > Streptophyta > Magnoliopsida > Fabales > Fabaceae > Glycine > Glycine tomentella. The sequence continues at coordinate 505,338 of PYAF01005004.1, forward strand.
TTTCATTTTGTGCAAGTTTAGCCATTTTTCTAAATGCAAGGAAATCATCACTTTTGGATTTAAAAAATCAAGTCCAAGTGAATCTAGAGTAATCATCCACAATGACAAGCCCATAATAATTTCCACCTAAACTCATTGTTCTAGAAGGACCAAACAAGTCAATGTGCAGTAATTCAAGTGGTCTAGAGGTGGAAACAATGTTTTTACTTTGAAAAGAGTTCTTAGTTTGTTTCCCCTTTTGACAAGCATCACAAAGTTTGTCCTTCTCAAACTTGAGTTTGGGCAACCCAATTACTGAATCTTTTCTAATAAGCTTGTTCATGTGATGCATGTTTATGTGACTAGCCCTTCTATGCCATAGCCAAGATTCATCAACCTTCCTTATTAGACAAGAAGTGTTGTGGAAGAATGCATGATCAATTGAAAGTAAGTAAATGTTACTTTTCCTTTTACCTATATGAATTACTGCACCACTTCTCCCATCACAAATCATTCAGCAATTTTCATTGAATGTGACTTTAAATCCTTTGTCATAGAGTTGGCTTATGCTTAAGAGATTGTGCTTCAAACCTTCTACATAAAGAACATTCTTGATCTTTGTTTTGAAGTTGTCTCCAATGTTGCCTTCTCCAATGATCTTGCCTTTATTATTATCCCCATAAGTGACATATCCTCCATCTTTAAGTGTTAAGTTTGTAAGCATGAATATGTCTCCAGTCATATGTCTAGAACATCCACTGTCAAGGTATAATGTTGAGGATCTAGCTCTTAGACATACCTGCAAAAATCAAATCAATTTACAAAGGAAGGTACCCATCCATAGGGGTTAGCATTTTTCTTTTTCTTTGAAATCCAAATGCAATCTCCATTTGGCACATAGAATCTCCTAGCATAGCATTTGTATGATGTGTGTCCCTTCTCCATACAATAGTTGCAAATGACAGATTTTGATATTTTTCTAAAAACTGCATTTTGATTGAACCTTGAGTTTTATACCACCTTTGATTCTTCTGTTTTGGAGGCACAAATATAGTTTTTCCAAATGATTTTGAGCCTTGTTTGTACCCTAAACCAGAAGTATCTCCAACATATTTTTGCACACTTAACATTTCAGCCAAGTTGCATTTTCCTTTGTAAAGCTTTCTCAAGAGATCAATTAAATCACTGTTTTTGGATAAAAGTAACATATACTTTTCTCCTTGACTCTTTTTGTAATCATCAAAATCTTTTTGAAGTAAGTTATACTTGTCAACATTTGTAGAGGAAGAGGCACATACACATCCATTCAAATTGTAACTTGAAACAAGTTTTTCATTTTCTTCTTTCAAGTTGCAAATCTCAGTTTGCAATTCAGTTATTTTTGCAACATGCCATCTAAGATTTCCTTTGAGCTTGTTATTGGATTTTGCACGCTTTTGGGCTTCCTCATGCATTTCTTGGAAAGCATTAATAGCTTGTTCAAGTTTAGAATTTACCTCATCTCCATCACTTGATAGATCATCATCATCTTCATTGATAGTGTAGGTGAGACACATGTTGGCTTCTTCATTTTCAGTTGAAGATTCTGAGGTAGTTGACTCATTATCTTCCCAAGCTATGTAGGCTCTTTTAGATTTCCCTTCCTTCCTCATCTTGTTCTCTTCTTGTTGCTTTTTCAAGTAGATTGAACATTCAGATTTGATGTGGCCAGGTTTACCACATTCAAAGCATGTAAAATTGTTGTCAATCTTCTTGTCGTTGTTGTTGTTGTTCTTGCTGGTTTTAGTGAACCTTTTGTTCTTGTTTTTCCTCAAGAGCTTGCTGAATTTTCTGACAACTAAGTTCATGTTGTCCTCTTCATCCTCATCACTTTTTTCTTCCTCTTTTTCAGCTTTTGAAGTTGCATCTTTTAATGCAATGCTTCTATTTTTCTTTTTTGCATCTTCATTACAAGTTAGTTGAGACATTTCAAGCTCATATTCAAGTAGCTTATCAAATAGTGCAGTCATGGACATCTTTGATAGATCTTTGGATTCCTTGATTGTTGTCACCTTTGGTTGCCAAGGCCTTGTTAGACACTTCAAGATCTTGATGTTTAATTCTTCAATATCAAAGATCTTCCCAAGACCCAATAGATGATTGACAATATGAATGAATCTTGTCTGCAATTGAGAAATGCTTTCATTGGTGTTCATCTTGAACATTTCATACTCATGGATCAATGCATGCTTCCTTGATCTACTAACTTCTTTAATTCCTTCATGAGTAATCTCCAGCATCTCCCACATTTCTTTTGCATTCTTGCATCTCACTGTTCTGAAAAATTCATCAGAGGAAAGTGCAGAGGTGATCATATTTTTGGCTTTAAAATCATATTGAACAGCCTTTTGTTCAGCTTTTGTCATCTCATCCCATTCTTTGGGAATCAATTCATTGGCAACAGTTTTCTTTGGAATAAAAGGACCATTTTCTATAAAATTCCAAGCACTTGGCTCATTTGATTGAATAAAGATTTTCAATCTATTTTTCCAAAAATTGAAATGTTCCCCTTCAAACATAGGAGGTCTGTTTAAAGAAGCATCTTCCTTGAAGGTTATTTGTGAGGTATTCATTTTTCTTTTTGAAGAAAAACTAGTGATCTTGAATAACTCTCAAGAACCAGCTCTTGATGCCAATTAAAAATAATAGGAATACTTCACAACAACCAAGAAGGGGGGGTGAATTGGTTGAACCTTGGTATTTTAAAATCAAATTCAAATCAGAGTTTCAGGATCTTTATCACTTTTAAAACCAAGAAACCTTTACTCAATCAAATAGCTCATTCTAAGAATTCAATAGATCAAAACAGAACTTGTTGAACAATGAATATGATTCAAAGAATTAAAGATCAATGAATAAGATGAGAATAGAGATATAGAAATAAGAACACAAGCAATTTATACTGGTTCACTTCAAAATATGAAGCTACATCCAGTTTCTTCTAATTCACATTGAATTAGAGTTCCACTATTATAAAATATTCTTACAAGCTTTTACAAGAACCTCCCCTTTATCAACCATAGATAAAGAACGAAAATCTAAAATCCTATTAGACTTCTAAGGAGAAAGATCCAGAGAACACTACTTTGATCTTTAAGCTAGAGAACCCTTCTCTAGTCCCAAGCTAGAAGAACCCAATTACAATAGCCAATTACAACAGAATTTGTAAACAGAATTACAATCAATGAGTTAAGGAAAGAAACAACTTGATGATCCAGTGAATGACATGCAGATGAATGAACAATTCAGGTTGAAAGACAAAAACAAACTCAGAACATTCTTCTTCCTGAACCTTTGAAAAAGACTTCTTGCTTTAAAGAATCACTCAAAAAACCCATGAATGTTTTAGTTGAAGCAAGAACTCATAAAACTCAGAAAATCACTTTAGAAGTGTTTAGAAAGCTTGTGTATGCTCAGAATACGAATTGATCAAGTTACAAAACAAGCTAAGCCTTGGTTCTATTTATAACAAACTTTTGTAACTGTTAGTAATCGATTAAACGCTCCATATAATCGATTATTTAACTCACGTAATCGATTAAATCAACCTTGTAATCGATTAAAGTGTTCAACAAAGTTTCTGGACATGAGCAACGAGCAAAATAATCGATTATTTTGTCTTGTAATCGATTAAGACAGGAAGCTTCAAAATATCAAAATACACTATGTAATCGATTACGATCTTTGGTAATCGATTAAACCAGGAAGCTTTAAAAAATAGATTGAACTAAGTAATCGATTACGATATGTGGTAATCGATTAAAGCAGCAGATCTTGTAAGCATTTACATATAGTGTAATCGATTACTAAATTTGGTAATCGATTAAGACAAGAAGATTGCTTTTTCAATTAAGCATGTGTAATCAATTACAACACTTTGGTAATCGATTCTTCCAGCACTGCTTAAAATCATATATAGTTGTGTAATCAATTACTACCTATTAATAATCAATTAAAGTGATCATCAAGGCAGTTTATATGAAAACAAAGGTCAAATAATCGATTATTCCGATAGGTAATCGATTACATTGTTCTTGAAAACTTTTCCAGAATAGACTAAGAACAAAATAATCGATTATACCTTTAAGGTAATCGATTAAGTCAGTATAAAAACCATTTTTCCAAAAACCTTTGATTCAAATCAAAAACTTGGTCATTTTTCTAAAGCCTTGTGATTTTTATTATTCAAATTAATTGAAATATTGAATGATATGAATGCTATACACTTGGATCATCAGAATTGCTTTTCTCTACTCATTTAACACAAATCAATCTTTAAGGCATCCTATGCATGTTGAAACCTCAAAACCAATGCTTGAATCATTTGCATTCTTTAAGTAGCTCCCCCTGAATCCAACAACTAATTGTTGGACTTCTGTTCAAAATTTGAGTTATCTTTGTGTCTTATTACACATTTCATTGATGAAAATTGGAAGTTGCATAAAAGGATTCTCAATTTTTGTCCATTGATGAATCACAAAAGGGAAACCATTGGTAGAAAATTTGAGAAATGCTTTTTAGCATCACAATATACAATGCTAACTTAAATGATGTTGCAATATCTTTCTTGAAAGTAGAATGGAAGATTGGAACACACATCCATTAAAGGGAAAACACTTTCATGTTAGGTGTTGCGCACATATTTTAAATCTTGTGGTCAATGAAGGATTGGAGGAGTATCATTCTTCAATAAGAATAATTAGGAATGTTGTTAGATATGTTCATGCATCAACTGGTCACATGAGTAGGTTCAAAATTTGCATCAAGGAAGCTAGGATAGTTGACAAATCTATTGTGTAATTGAATGTTTCAACTAGGAGGAACTTCACTTACATAATGCTTGAAAGTGCATTGAAATTTTAGAAAGCATTTAAGAAATTGGGTGAAAAAGTGTTCTAAATATGTGATGTTGAATAGTGGTATTCCAAATAATGAGGATTGGGAAACTTTAGATTCTTCAAAATACTTTTTGATATTACTTAGAAAGTTTCAGAGACTAATTTTGTAACATCTCAATATTTCAATGAACATTCCTAGATATTACAAGCATTTTAGAAATGGATAAGGAGTTATGACCCATTGTTTGGAAGCATGGCTGAAAATATGATAACCATTGGGAAAATGTTAAAAATATGAATATTTTGATCTTTGTCGCTATAGTGTTTGATCCTCAGACTAAATTTTAGCTTCTTTAGTGGGGCTTAAACAAATTTTGTGAGAAGGAAGAAGCTGAATTTTTGTGTACTAGGGTGAAGGACACATTATACACAATGTCAAATGTGTATGTGCTTTCTACTAGAAATAGGAAACAAGCTGAAAATTCTACACAATCCTCTATTGATATGGAAATTGATGAATTCGATGCACTTGAAATTTCTTTTTCTATGGAATTTGAGAAAGACATGAATATTAATATCAATAATCATAAAAATGAAGTAGATTTGTATATCGTGGAGAGTTTGGAGAAGAAAAGTAATATTTTTGGCATCTTGTGTGGTAGAAAGTTAATTCTAGCAATTTGTTAGGGATTTGTTGGCCATGCCTGTGTCTACTGTTGCTTCAAAAAATCGGCTTTTAGTATGAGAGGTAAAGTTCTTAATTGTCATAGGAGCTCTCTCTCCCCCAAAGACAGATGAAACATTGATTTGTACACAAAATTGTTGTCGATCCTCCCTATGGTCAACTGACATTGAAGAGCTCATGGACGACATTGAAAGAATTGAAATATGTATTTTTTGTTGTATTATAAACTTTTATTTTTTAATTCTTTTTGTCTAATTTTTTTATTCATATTGACTATTATGTTTTATATATTTTTAGAACGTGACCCAATTCCACCACTTGATGAAGAGATCTCTGATTCTGATTAGATGTTTCATTTGGAGATGGAGTTGGAATATGATATGATTCATCACTTAATTATTTATGTTACTTTATAAAATTTCATGAATTTTCATTTAAACTATTAATTGATGATGTTTTAATTTTTGCTTGATGTAGCTATTGGCAAGACTTATTGATGAGTGTTGTCATGTTGGATTGTTGGATATTGTTAATTTGTTATGGTTTTATTTTTTTGTAACTCATGGTGTAGTGTTTTCTTATATGTTTTGAGAATTTGAGTTAATTAGCAAGTATGTGGGTGTGACACCTATGGAGTTTTAAAGTTTATTTATTCATGGAGATTACAAATATTCAATTTGATTGTTTTACTTTATTGATGTGTCTCATGACTTGTGTAGACATAAGTTATGTTCACTTTATTTTATTGCTAGTTCTATATAATATTTTGGCTTTCCAAAAAGTGTTATAATGACATCAATTATTATATCTTGTTGTTGGCAGTGAAATTCTATTTATTAAAACATGGCACTAAGTTTGTATAATTGTATTAGGATTTTTTTACTATGAGAATATGTCATTTATTTATAAATATCACAACAACTTAAAAATATGAATGTGTCACTAATTAGGGAGGCTTTATTTGGTAAATTTACATGATAAAATATTCAACAGTTTTATAGAGATATAACTCGCAAAAATTGAACCGAACCAAACCGCAAAAAATTGATTTGGTTCGGTTTGGATTTTATTTTAAATGAAATTTGAACCACATATGTTTTTAAAGTTTGGTTCGAGTGTCTTTTTGATTAAAAATCCAATCAAACCGAATAATAAACACTCCTAAAAGAGAGTTTAAGAAAACATTTTATACATATATCTACTAAAAATTTATTTTGTTACTATATTATCTATACTAATAATAAAGAATATTTTCCCATTTGGTGTTCATGTTTCATTGGAAAGTTTTATCTTTAAGTCACATCTTAAACTTTCAAAATTTTCTTTTAATCTAGAGTAAATACTCACTGTATTTAACTTTTTTTTATTTATTATTAAAAATTTAGAGAGGTATCTTCCCCTAGTATTAATAAATAGAATGCAATGTTAAATTAAAATAATTAAAGTTTGATATACACTTATATTAAAAGGTATAGTGACAGATCCAAAAATTTTATATTGTAAGGATAATACTCATACAAATAAATTAACGGATACAATTTATAAGTACCCATATATATTGCATTTAGAATTTTTTTTAAAAATAGTGAGGCAGTTTCCCCCAAAACCGATTATCTGGGGCCATTCTTCGGACGAAATTTATTCTGCTAAATTCGACTTTCATTGGCTAACTAGTGCTCGTCAATCCACTGATAACTTATTGAGGAAGGGTTCCTGGGTGTGGCCTCTTACATTACTAGAGAATTTAAACACTTCATGTGGCTGGCTGATCACCAAAGCCTACTTTTTTCCGTACTAACCGGCATATTGCTAGTGACTGTTCTTGTTGCAGGTGTGGAGGGCAGGAGGAGTCCATTTTTCATCTTCTTCGTGATTGTCCAACGGCTTCCAAACTATCGAGTCTGGGTCTCAACGTCGATCACCAGCAATTTGATGATGACTTCTCGGATTGGCTTAAACGTAATGCTTCAGCAGGTTATGGGACACTCTTCATGGTGGCCGTGTATATAAATTAATTTTATTAAAATAATCTTTTATGTTTCAATTAACTAATATTCATATTTTATTTGAACAAAAATAGGTTAATATGTGATGCACATTGCTCATTTATTAATTAAAGTTTTTTTTTAACAGAACTATTAATTTAAGCTTTTCTCATTTATTTATATAAAGTAGGTCTTTAACTTTTAACCCCCAATTTCAACCGTCAATGAGAGAAAAAAAGTTGTTATAAAATAAGCTGAATGTTTAAGACATCAGCTGAATTTTAATAAATAAATAAAATCTGAAAAATAAATTATTTTTATGAATCTGATAATTTGTAACTTATGAATATTTTTTAACCGTTTATTTGTTCTTTCAATTGTTTTTATATTCTTTTACTATATAAAAGCTGACTTTTGTTACATACAAACAAAATTGATTCTGAACTTTTTTTCAACAAATTTATTCAGATAAAAATTAATTCTAATTATAATCGATTATCAAAATAATCTAATTAATTTTTCATGTTGCCTCAGAAACACCCTATACTGAAAAGGCACTACCATGACATTTTTGAAAAGCTATCTGGAGTTTTTGTTTTTTTGAAGAAAAAGCCATCTGGACTTAATTGAACTAAACTAGTGATATTTACAATTGTGCTTAAGTTATATCAAGGATTTTTTCAACACAACCGACGGATTATATATTCATGCTAAAATTGTGGATTAATTTAAAAATTTTGCATTGTAAAGATTTTTTTTTTATATTCTCATCCAATAATAAATTATTGTATACTATATAGTTGTTAACTTTTATAATAATTATTCAAATTCAACAAATTCAGTTCTTAGCAGCTTTGCTTTACTGGGTACATAAATTGGAAAAGTTTGATACGGTCAAGGTAGGGGACTAAATGCATCATTGTTTGGTTGAGCTGAGATTGAATTGTTTTTTCGTCTACATGTTATAAAGTTTTTCTGTCCTCTGATTAGGTATGGAGATAGTAACCCTACAGTATTGTCAAGTTGGATTACAAAAAAGGTATATTGTAATCGTTAGGTAAATGATGACGAAAGTTTCATTACTTTCCCACAATGGTCTTCAAGAAAAGTAGTGGTCCCACCATATCAGCCAAAAAAATTAAAGAAAGTAGTGGTCCCACCATATCAGCCAAAAAAATTAAAGAAAGAACATGGGTCTAGCAATCAAAAGGGGTGCATTAATATGGTCAAAAAGTGACAAATTCAAATAGAATATGAGCTTACTTAATAACATTAACATCTATTTTAACTGAAGCAAACAGGCCATGATAATATCACTTTTTCAAACAATTTGCTACCGTATCATTCCCAGTTAAACTAGAGAAGTTCAACACCATGAACACAGTAGAACTCGATTCTAACCCACCAATTCATTGGAAAAGAATTATATAACCACTCTCCTTCTATATCTCAGGTGCATACAGTTAATTTGAATTGTAAAGCATAACAGTAACACAACAGAAGGCTCAAAAAGAAGAAAAAACAAAGAAAAATCACAATCTTGCATGCAAAGAATCTCTTGTTGAATATTAGAAAGAAAAACAAAAGGGAGAAGATAAGGCACAGAGTAGTTGCGATACATTTGTTTCAATGATGTCTTCCCAACCAGAGAGAGAGCCTTGGATATTTACAAGAGCTACACACATCTCATGACCATTCACAACACTATCTTTACCATCATTTCTGTTCAGAATATTATCATTCACATTTTCAATCCAAGAAATCATTTTTTGCCCCCCCACGCAAAGCAGCAACACTGGAGAAGCAAGAGATAGCATAAGGATAAGCATCATCAATAATGTGGAAACTCAAAACTAACAGATCTACTATCTCATTGTAAGCATAAATACCTGGACTTTGTCATCATTAGATTGGCCCTTAACAGGTTGTGGTCTCTCATTAGGCGTTCCAGGCACTTGTCCAGGCCCGCTTTGTCTCTCCTCCCTCACTTTGTTGAAAATGTGAGTAAAGCCATCTGCTGATGCAGGGTTATTCACATCCCAGTCACCAAACTTTGGAACAGCTGCACCTTTATCTGGCTGCATTATCAGAATGTCAAAGAGAAAACTTCACCAAGACAACAAGGTCAAATCCATGGTACTATAACAACAACAACAACAAAAGCCTTGTCCCACTAGGTGAGTTTGGGGAAACAGATTCTCTGCAGTCACAGCAGTGACTGCATCAAATCTTGGCCATACAAAATAAATTACATATATTAAATAAATAAAGAAAATATGACTCAAAAAAATTTGGACCCTCAATTTGGACTGCAAGACCTTGCAATTGCTTTTTAACTGCAAAGAATCCTGATCTTTGAGGTCGGTTACATGGATCACATGAAGCCATTGAGCTCAGTTAAAGACCAAAAGTTTAGAAGCACTAATTACCATGAAGTCCTTCTTAACTTCTCCTAACGTCCATCTCGGTCTCCTTGCTACTATATATGCAATTTTTTTTTATTTTTTTTCAAGCCATAAATAGTAAGACAAAGGAAGCAGAAAACTAACTGTTTCATCTCCCCGATTAGCCGGTCTTAACCGAGATCTTCCTGGTGTTCCCTGGCTGCTGTCATATGAATTCTTTGGTTCCCACTGGGGACTGTCTCTGCCTGGGGCTCTAGCCTGGCGATGAAGCGGTGAACGTTCAATGCTGTACTCGGACCCAGTACTTTGCGTCGAATGTCTTCTACGGTTATCAGCAGAACCTACTCCATGGCTTCTACTGCCACTCCTACTGCTTACATTGTCATGACGAGCTGGAGATTCGACAAAATTCTTAGGATCATCTTCCAAATGCAGTGATCCTTTTCTGGATTGATCCTCTGAATTAGCTCTTGGTCTGGTAGGAGGTAGGTTATCAGATGATGGATTATCAAAACTTAAATCAGCATTTTCCTCAGGGTCATTTGGATTTATTATCCTTGTGCCAGTTCGACCTTTCCGTGCCTTGTCAAAATATGCTGTATAAGGAACATTCTCTCCACTATCCCAATTGCCAAATTTGGGTACATGAGAACGTTGCTGCCAAATTGACACATTGAAAAGTGATTTCAATAAATGGACCCCAGAAAAGTTTTAAATGTTAATAAATGTCCTATTCCAACTCAATCAAGAATCAGAGTCATTAATAAAGCAAATAACAACAAAGGATAAAAAACAGCAGTATTGCTCCTTTTGTTTCATTAAAAGGGAATACATTTTACTACTTTCAGATCAGGGCCTAGAAAATTGATAACCAATGATTTCAGCCCCACCAGATAACTGTTACACTTTCTGGTAGCTGGTATAGATCTCACCAAATCTACCAGTATCAAAGAATAAAAGGATAAAATCTCAAAGATTCTTCTTCTCAACCCTTAAATTAAAAGGATCATAGTCCAAAAGATTCTAGGACAGAATATATCAAATAGAAAAAAGATTACAATATTCAACATAAAACAAAATTACTTCCAAAGAGAAAACCGTGGCTGTGAATCTTAATATCAGAAGAATTTACACAAGAATCTTCCCAATAAGACCAACTTATGACTATTTTATATTTCTAACTAATACAATACACTAGTGCATGAATACACTAATGCTCGGTTTGGATCTTGAGAAGTTAGCAGGAAAGAAATAGTCAAGAGAAAAATAGCAAATCAAACAAGCAGAGAAAGAACCCAAGTTTTCTTTTTTCTCTTAATCCAAACAACTTAAAAATCTACTATTTCTCATTGTGTTTCTTCTCTCTCTTTTTTTTTTTTTTTCCCTTCATGTTATTTCCTTCATTCCTTGTCCAAACAGAGTGTAAATTAGTGTATCTCTCTAGATAAAAACAATGCCAAGGCCATATGGTATTCCTCCACCCATGAAGGAATGTGTATGTAATGGTGGATTTAATGTACGGCCATTTTGGCAACGTGATTTCAGATGTGTTTCTGCTGAAAAACAACAGAAAGGCCATTGGGAAATTTGTTGCAAAAGTTTCCCAAGTTTTGTAGGCTAGTAATCTTATCTAATCATGGTACATCTATATAGTTATCTGCATAAATAGCAGTGTATTATACATGAAATAAGTGATTGTTGACTGCAAATTTTAATCCCTGATTAACACAATTTTCCAAATTTTTCATTTTCAGTACAAAATCATCAGAAAAACCTTGGTTTGATTCACACATTAAAATTAACTCCAAACCTAAATGCTTTGTGATGAGAAACATGTTGGGAACAACAATGAGATAATTTACCATCAAACAAATAAAGTAAGTCCCTTGTACTTGTAGATGTGCAAATTTGCTTTCTTCCTTATAGATAATGAAACATTATCACTGTAATTTTTTATCATTTTAAGTGTTTATGGACTCATAAGTTATACAAACATGTTTTCTGGCCTGTCATAAAATTATGTTCAAAGACTCAAGGAGAATGCTTTTCCCTCTATATCAAAGACAAAAGTTCCTAGTTCTTAAGAAAAATGTCCTCCTGTACCAAAGGACAAATTATTCCCAAACTTTATTTTGTGAATGGGGCTTTATCATGCTGAACATGTGAAATGACAGAACTTCTGTAAGTGGAAAATTTAGTATTCGTCAATCATCAACATCAATGTAAGTTTGAATATATTTCCCTCTTTCTAAATAAATCTTTAATTTTATTTTTTTTGTCTTTCTCATTTTACTAAACTCAAGCAAAAAACTTATGGTATTCCACAATACAAATCACAATTAATGACATTTTAATCCCCTTAATAAGTCATATGATCAGTATTCGGAACTTGTTAACATACCACACCAAACTCGAGATAGTTCAGATATATTTTAATAATATCTATCAAAATATCATTATTCTGTACACCATGTAACTATTAGAAGAAAGATTGGACACAAGCTGTTTACAAGTAGCTTATCCTGTTTTTTCATTCCTGTAAGGTACAATATTAAAACTGTCACTTGTTAGTAATAACATGTAGACCAAACTCTATATTTAGCGCATCAACATCTTTGAGGAACTGATCACTCAAATTTAAATTTAAGAACAAATACAATTAGGCTGTAAAAATTAATTACTTATACCAATTAGGACTATTTTTTACACAGCAGGAAGCTATCCATCCTGCAATGATGGAACTGACATTTTTACTATTGACTATTGTTTGCACTTAACTGTTCAACATTCAGTACCATTTAGAAACCAAAACCTATATGCATAATCAATTCCTTATAGTCCAAAAAAGAAAACAGTAGGAAACAAATGCAACAAATTCCTATGTGAATAGCGCAGTTCATCAAAGTCATTTCTATAGTAAAAGAACAAACTCATAGCTACAATTCAATTAGCTGCTTAATTTCTCATATTTTGATTCAACCAAAACTAAATTAACAAGTCACAACACATCCAACTAGAAATTTTATGTGTTGTTACATGATCCACACCTTACAAAGAATAAATCAGAAATCTATGAAATCAAAACAAGCCTTTCTATTCAGTATTCACAACGCTAAGCCAAATTGTTAACACACGGCGTGATTTATGAAACTAGCTGCCAAAAATATCAAAAGAACACTCTACATAATAAGATCCTAATTGGATTGCTCCATGTTTCCAAGAAGCAGAAAGACGAAGCTGCTAATGGTTGATTAGAGACAAAGAGTTGACCAAAAAAAGAAAGCCTCTAATTTTGTCAACCATGTCAATGCTTCAGAAGATGAACAAAAGAGATACCATGTGAAGGACGGAAAAAAGAACCTCCACCTAACACAGCAAAACACAAAACATAATAATGTAAGAGATTGAAACTAAGGTTAGATTCTCTTACTCTTCACAATTTTCACAGCAATCACAGACACATGAAACACAACCAAACCATAACAAAATGAAAAATTACAAAATAGAAAGAAAGAAACAAAAATTAAAACTTACTTCCATTTCCTTCTACACCAAGCTTGAAAACCCAGAAATTGAAAAGCAGAATTTTTTCCTCAGAATAAAGAAAATTAAGCCTTTTTGGATCAAACCAAGAAGAGGTAAAAACTCAGAGAACCCAACCCAAGAAGCTGCTCCTCCACAGAATTCAAAGACCAAGCAAGAGAGAGAGAGAGAGAGAGAGAAGGAGAGAAGCGCTTTAGAGAGAGGTTTATCAACCGTTGACCGGCGCCACCGGTAATGTTTGACTATTAATTTTCCTGTCTGTAATTTTTCTGTTTCAAAATCTCTCTCTCTCTCAAAAAGTCGTCCACACACAGCATTAAGATTTTTTCAAAGTAATATATGAAATTACTCTGGCTCCGATCCTGTTTCTACTACTTCTACCAATTGAGAAAGTTTCTCGAGTGCATTCTTCTTCAAGTGAAAGTCCAAATTGGAGATTATTAAATTAATACACAATAAGACATATTGCTTCTTACAACATAGGAAGAGTAATGTAAAACAGCTTCTCACAGAATAATATTTTATAAAACCACTCAACACGTGTATGAATTGACACGAAATTCAGCTTAATTAATGGTTATAATATGCGCATGAATTCGGGAATTTGGTTTAATTCGTGATTTTGAGTTACATTTTTAGATGTTGAAGCGTATTAAATATTCAGGAAAAAAAGCTGTTTCGCGAAATAATTATATCGGGCTTATACAAGATTATTTAATAATGAAGTCTGAAAATATAACTTTTTAGAAAAGTGATAATAGAGAGATAGAAAAATAAAAAGAGAAAAGTATAAAATAAAATAAATAATGTAATAAAAAAATAAAAATATCTAACAAGTTGTCATACAAATATACGTTATAAAAATTATTCTAATAAAAATTTCAAATATTGAATATTGAATACATTAGTTGTTGGAAAAAGGCTAAAGTGAAGTAAATTTATAATTTTTATAGATTAGGATCGAACTTTTTATTTTTATGTTTGAGGACTATTAGTCGTGTAGTAAAATATATCATTTTTTTGTTATAAAGTCATTATTATATATCTCTTTAATATGTTTTAACAAATATTAGATGCAAGAGAGTAAGAAAAAAATTGATTACATGAAAGACGAAATAAAAAAAAAAGTTAAGATAAGAGACTAAAAAAAGTTTATAAATAAATATTTTTTTAAGCTGTATGAATTGAAAGAAAAAGGGAAAAAGGGAAAAGAGAAAAAGTTACTGTTTGATTATTTTGGTTGAGTAAACAATTGAAAAAAAAATTAATAAATTTTTTTTATGTCGATATAAAGTAGTACAAAATTCATCTTTTTAGAGAATAAGGGGTATTATATATGTTTATAAAAATTGATAATCTTGTAGTGCAAATTTTACCTCATAGAACGAGATTTTATATTAATGAACCTCACACTTTTTTGTCTCTTTACTCTTTTCATCTCCCTTCCATATGACTAGCTAATTTCTTTCTTTTCTTACCTTTACGGTTTCCATAAAACCTAACATAGGGCAAACAAATTGCTTATATTTTGTTAATATGCTTTAAGAAATTACAATGTTAAACCCCAAAGATGTTACATTTATTTGACTTATCAAAAGCAAGGCAAGCTAACCACATTAAATTCCAAGGCAAAATTCGGTTTTCAATATCTTTTTTACTATTAAGTTTAATTTTAATTATCTTAAAACTAAAAATTAATCTAAATTATCTATTAACTTCATTGTTATTTTTAAAACTGACGCACAAAGTTGTTAAGCTCTCATGAGTCTATGAGCTGTGTATAGCTTGGATTTTGCAAGGTTGAGTGTGACCGTTTTTTTGGTGGTTGAGCATTCATGGCAAGTAGGTGATATCATGTCATGTTAAGGATGTCATAATTTCAAAATGATTTAAAATGAAATATAATAATATATCTTCCGTCCTTCCATATTGAAAGTTGCAGTTTTATAATAGTAAGATATTTATTTTCCTTACTTTTTTTTTCTTTTTTTCCAGTTTGATGGTAACAAGATAAATTTTTCTCTTGCTAGTGTATTCCTTGCAAGTAGGGATGACAAAGTGGGTCAGTCCACTCAAAATGGGTCGAGTTGGCCCAACCTACCAAAAAAACGGGATGGACCGGACTAGTCCACTTTTGAAAAGTGGGCTGAAAATGCTAGCCCGTCCCACTTTAAGGTGGGCTAGCGGGCCAGCAGGCCAGCTCATCAGCCCACCAAAATAATTTAAAAAAAATTATTTTAAAAAAGAAAGTCAAAAAATTATTAAAAAATATAATTAATTTGTTATAAGTTATAACAATGGTTTTTAATATAAAATTGAAACATATGCCTACTTGAAACAAAGCAACAGGAATACAAAAAAAATGATATGATACATGATGAATGTAAAGTGAAAACATGGAGCAAAGAGGAATTTTAAACCATCAAGATCACGGATTAAATCCACCAGCAATACTTAGAACTCCTAAACATATCAAAATATATTATAAATAGAATTCATGAAGCACTAAATGTAAAATTTACTATTATCAGCCATGGTTTCACAAGTGATCCATTGAAACCAATAAAAAATGCAGAAAACAGTAAGCAAAGCAAAGCAAAAACAGTCATACACTTATAAGCAAAGCAAAGCAATAAAATGCAGAAAACACTTATTGGTCAATCACATTAATAATGGAAGGAGAACTTGAAATCACAACTTGAAAACAAAAACAAGTCAGTAACACTTATAGGGATTTAGTCTACATCTTAGCATCCATATATTATAATAAAGTTACTAAGTTAGCAAAGCAACATCCATACATTGAATTTAAAATTTGCAAATAAACAAGTTAGAAACATTACAACTTCCAAAATGCAAAATAATTAAATTGAAGAAGTAGTTGCATCTAAGCATCTTCAATAGTTATTGTATTTGATCCCTTGGAAACAGATGAATCCATGTTTAAAGCACAAAAGTCATCCTCATCATCCTCAGCTACAAATTATAACAAAAAAATAAAAAATAAAATTAGCTAATGATAATGATGATTTAAAAGAAAATTAACTGGCAATGTAAAATTATGAAATTAAAGAAACTACCATTCTCAGCAAACCCATGCAGCCAACTACGAGTACATATCAACGCTTCGACATTTTCTGACAAGAGACGATCTCTATACTTGTTTATAATATGTGATCCAATGCTAAAAGCAGATTCAGAAGCCACTGTAGTGATAGGAATGCTCAACACATCAGGAGCCATTATGGATAATTCTGGAAAGCGATTATAACTATCCCTCCACCATTACAAGACATCTAACTCTTAGTATTGAAAATCCAAGTTTGGCTCATCCAAATAAACATCAAGTTGTGACTTTCCAACTTTAGAAGCAAGTTGACTACTATGCATTTTCAATTCCTATTACATAAGACAAGTTGAACACAAAAAAATAAAATAAAATCAACGAAGTAGACAACATGAAAAAGTAAATACTTATATAATAACAATAATAATTAATAACCATGTACTTACACCAAACATTCTTTGATTTATTCCCTTGAGTTCCTTTGACATGGTTGAAGAACTAGTCTGGGGTCTTGGATGAAGATTCTGAATAGAGGCAACATTATTAATGTTTCTTGGGTTTGAATACCTCTCAAAGAGCATGTATAACTTTGTTCTCACATGTTGAATCTTTTCCTCACAAGTAGATTCATCAATTGTTGAGTAACAATAACTCAATGAAGTAAACTTAATACGTGGATCAAGAATTGCTCCAAATGCAAGAATGGTGCTATACTGATCCCAATATTTCTTAAACTTCATCATCATCATTTCATCTTCATTTTGTAAACTCTCAACAAGAACACGCTGAATTTTCCAAACTTGCAAGAAATACAAGTTAGAGGTAGGATAAGAAGTGCCTGAAATCAAATTTGTAGTATCATAGAATGGTAACAAGAACTCACAAATTTGTTCTCCTCTTCTCCACTCATCTACTGAAGGACACCACTTGTAATTAGGATCCTTTGATTGAAAATTTCCAAATGGCCGTTGATATTTGAGAGCACTACAAAGCATCATATAAGTGGAATTCCATCTAGTGGAAACATCTAGAAACAATTGCCTCCCATCAGACTCAAGGCCAAGCTGTTGAATACATTCTTTAAACTTTATCATCCTAGCCTCCGATCCCTTAACATATTTCACACTCTCTCTAATTTTATTCAAGGCATCACTAGCCACTTTTAATCCTTCTTGAACAATAAGATTCAAAATATGTACAGAACAACGAATATGAAAAAACTCTCCATCACATAATAACCAACCACTTGTTTCAAGATCATTTTTCAAAATGTTTTGCATGCTATCATTGGCGGATGCATTATCTAAGTGAGAGAGAAAACTTTTTGCTCTATTTTCCAATCTTTCAAAAATTGAAATACCCTTGAAGCCAAGTCAAATCCAGTGTGAGGAGGAGGCATATGACAAAAATTAAGAATTTTACTATTTAACTTCCAATCAACATCAACAAAATGAGCAGTTAAACATATGTAACCCTCAGAGGTACAAGAGGTCCATAAATCAAAAGTTAAACATATTCTATTTGGAATACTAGTCATCATGTTTTTTAGCTTCTCCTTCTCTTTCTTGTAAATGTTTAGGACATCAGATTTTACAGCATTCCTAGAAATAGGGAGTGCATTAGGATTCAAATACTTGATCCAACTTCTAATCTTTTTATACTCAACAAACTTAAATGGCAAATCATGCTCAATGATTGCAGCAGCACACATCCGACGTGACACCATTTGATCTAACTTTGGAGACTTCAATTTTCCTTGTAAGTCTACCATCATTTGACCAACATCTTCAAATTTAATTCCCTTACATTTTGAGATATGACGCTTTAAGTGCAATGTCCTATATGCTTTACCCCCCATTTTATACTTTGTTTTACAAGCCTTACACTATGCTCTTTCTATCCCATCATCACCCACTCCTATCTTAGTGAAAAAGTTCCAACATTCTGAAGTTGTTGCTTTTTGTTTCTTCTTGGTTGGTTCATCAGCTTGAGATAATTCAATAGGCACTTCAAAATTTTCAACATCTTGTTCATTCACAATCTTAGAATCCATATTAAAATTTGGGACAACTATTTAAAAGCATTGCAGAAAATCAATTTACATACAATAAATGTTACAATTCCAATTCCAATTTACACAGTCTCAGAATCCATGTTTCAATTTTGCTGAAGCATCAAGAAAACTTGAATTAACAAAGACACAAGAGGTACAAGTGACCGAATTCATGTTTCAATTTACACAATAATTCACCTTTTCACAAAAGATAGGACAAAACAATCACAAAAAGAACAAACTTTTTCTATTCTAATAAATAATTTTACTATATTAATTATAAAAAAAACACACACGGTGAACAATAACAATTTTACTATAATAATTATCTTTCATTATTTTATTTATTCTTCCTAATAAGAGTTATGCGTATGCTTTTCGCTATGGATTATTATTCTTGTCAAATTCGTTACAATAAGATTGTCATGATGTAATGCTAGTGGTCGATGATGAATGATGATGGGTTATTATTCTTGTCACATTCATTATAATAATATTATTCTTGTCCTATATGCTTTTTGTTGCTTCTTGCTGATAAGCTTTAACTTCAGGGAAATACAAAAATAATAAAACTTATATTGACAGCTGAAGTTATTGCCTTGATCACATACGACACATATTTTAACCTCTGATATGCTCCTTTGTTGAAATAAAGGATGATTGAGTAACTTATGCCTACAAGGAAGAACAGAAGATGGAAGGAACGAACATGGAAATAGCCGGTGAGATGAGACAAGTAGAAAAGAAGGAAATAGCCAAATAGAAAAGAAGGAACAACTACCCACTGGAAGTGGAAGGCGGAAGCTGCCGTGCCGTGACTCGTGAGTGCGTGTTGGTCACTGGATCTGGAAGTGATTTCTCTCTAGCTCTCTGCTACTGTGCTGTGCTGCGTGTTGTTTGTTAGTGTGTAAAGGAATTGGGAATTTGTAAAGCACTAAAACCTAAAGAGTAAAGCTGTAAAGTGAAAGGGATGGGAAATTAAAAATATTTTAATCCACTACTCTCTCTCGAGCTAGGCCCGTCGGGTTGGCTCGCCGTTGGCCCTTTTTTGGCGGGTTGGGTTGGCCCGGCCCGCTTCATAAAATGGGTTGATAGTTCTAGCCCGGCCCGCCTCTTTTAATGGGTTAAGTGGGCTGGCCTGTCGGGCCAGACCCATTTTGCCATCCATACTTGCAAGTACATAAATTTTCCTGGCTCGAAGGTGGAATACATATGATATTCTAATGCTCCATTTAAATTTTGACACTAAAAGAGTAATGGTCATTAATAAATGAGAGTGAAAAAAATAATGTTTTAATATGTGACTAAGAGGATTATAGGCCATATCAACATACTTTTTGTTAATTTCATCACAATATGAATTTAAAAAATTTATTATTTGATAAATATTTTATTCAAAAACTAAATTGACCAATGCTATGTACCAAAAAATGTGCAATACGTCACTTTTGATATTAAAATGGGATTTATTTAGACATGATTTGTGAGTTGTTGTAAATTTTTTTGCTACATGTCTAAAAAATGTTTCTTTAAAAAATAAAAAGATAATAATTATTTATAGGATAATGTACCTCCCAATAGTTTGCCGACCGGCCTATGACTTCAAATCTTTTGTGCTTGTGCACTCAAGGCTGAGAGACTGTGTACATCATCAATCGTTCATCAATTGGCCCATGGCTTCAAGTCTCATCATGCTTACACACTCAAGGCTGAGGAAATGTGTACCTAATCGGTCATTTGTTGACTAACCTATGACCTTAAGCCTCTGGGTGCTTGTGCACTTCAGGCTAAGGGATATAACCTCACCGATCGTTCGTTGACTGACTCATGACTTCAAGCCTTTTTGTACTTATGCTCTCGAGGCTGAGAGACTATGTGCCACAATGGTTGCCAACTGACCGTTTCCCGAGTCCAATACTCAATCCTTCATGGTTAGCTTCTAGGCACCCATTCACCCACAACATCCCCAATCTTGGGAGCTATAACAGCCTCCCGATAATTACAGGATATCAATCATCGAAATTAATTGAGAGTTTAAAAGCCTAGATTACCATTATTGGATGGAGGAGTAGGGCGCATGGATAAGAACACCAAGGACAGACCTAAGATGACATATTACACTTTCTGACTTGAATTCTTTTGGGCTAGGTCTCGTAAACCCTAGGTGGGATCTAGTTGCAAGAACATTTTGGCGCCCACCATGGGACTATGGCTAAACTTTTCTTGTCTCTCTTTTTCTTGCTTTTTTTCATATGCATTTTGTGATATTTATTTGA
This sequence comes from Glycine tomentella, assembly GCA_007407185.1. Classification (NCBI taxonomy): domain Eukaryota; kingdom Viridiplantae; phylum Streptophyta; class Magnoliopsida; order Fabales; family Fabaceae; genus Glycine; species Glycine tomentella. Next base: position 526,208 of record PYAF01005004.1, read on the forward strand.
CATTTTAGTTAACTTTAGGCCTTGTTTTGAATCAAATTAGCTTTAAATTCAGCTTTTACTTTGTCTTAGGTAGAATTTTACGTTTTAGTTATTTATAATGAATTTTTGATAATTTGTCATCAAAAATAGGTCATTTTGGCCAAAGTTCCAGAGGTCCAAAATCAACAGAAAATTCTGGAATGAGAAACTGCAAAAATTGAAGATAAAAGCTAGGAAAATCAAGAGCAAGATATTTTTCAAGGATAAATCAACTGAAGAAGAAGACAATTACTTGAATTACTTAGAGATATTATTTGTTTGTAATTTCTTGTGATTATCTCCTTAATTAAATCCAACTACAATTCTATAAATAGGAGGGTAGGCATTCATTGTAACGTGTAGAAGTCCCGAACAATTCTTAGAATTATATTTTAGACTTTTACCTACTAGACGCCTCCATTATTCCATTAGACACTCTAGGTTTCATTGTATTATTTTTATGAGTGCAATTCCTTTTACCTAGGAGAGGAAATGATGAACCTTGTTTCACTTTAATTTTGTCAATTTAATACCTTATATTGAGTTCTTTATTTGTTTTCGTACATAATGCTTTTATTTGATTGGCAATCTTATAGATGCACTTAGGAATTGACTTATGCTTTGACAAACCTTGTTGAAATCCGAACATGAATCAAGTACTTAATTGAGATTATCTCTAGGAATAGAATAATCTTGGTTAAGCCTCGCTAGTTCTCGACCATTAATGTTGATTACTTGTGCAATATGTCGAATGGATTGGGTATCAGGCCTCGCTAATTCTCCAAATAATCTAGGAATAGAATAATCTTGGTTAAGCCTCGCTAATTCTTTGAATACTGATTTTCATGAGGGTGGACGCTCTCTAGTTTTAGCATGTTGGACGCTAGATAAGACAGAGCATTCTTTCTTGGATATTGTATTGAATATTGTTTAGTCCTTTAACATATTGATCCTGTGCACTTTTCAAAACTCATTAGAACATCAATAATTTATACTTATTGTTATTCATCAAAATCCAAGGTGGATGAGACGAATGGTCATCCAGATCATAAGACGGAGGGTGATGTATGTCTAAACCCATTAGACATTAATTTTTCAAATCTACCTTGTAATGAAACCCAATCTTTAAGCTTTTTCAAGAACACAAGCAGTCCAAACTTCACGTGAAACACATAGCTGGTTGGAAGCTTTAATTTGCACCAATGGAAGATGGAGAAAGGTTAGGGATAATGATGGACCATGGAGAAGTTCTCTAATAAGTCTAGGAAGAATTGCCACAATAGCATTGAGAAGCCATTGATAAGATCCAAGAGGTTCTTGCACAAGAATAAGAGAGAAACTCTCACACAAATTTCAGATTTGCATTAACACGAACAAAATTAGTTACATTCAGTTTTGGGGTAGCTTATAAAGTCACAAAATTAACTAACTAAATGCACATAAAATGACAATTCAAATGGAGCTTGTAATGCAAACTAAGGAGGCCTAATGCAAGCTTAATGAAGCTTGAGGTGCAAGCTTCCCTAAGTGACTCTTGGCTAACCCAAATCATGCGTAAGGTGTAGTATTTTAAGCCTTAAGGTGCAGCCAACAAGCTTACAAAGGTGCTAGACAATTTACACACAAGTGCACCTACACCTCTTTACACAATTGCACCAAAAAGCCCTTTTATTGTCACTACTTTTGCTTCTAACAAGTGCTGGAATTTATGGAATTAAATTGAACTTGAGAAATTAAAATTCAGCCCTTGTTATCCTTGAGTTGGTGTGCTTCTTCATGCTTGTCCAAGTTAGCTTTGATGTGGTCTTGAAGGGCTTGGGCTTGGGCTCTAGCTCTTGTCATGGGTCCTTTAAAGCTCACCAAATGAAGTTCTTCAAGCTCTCCTTCTAGACTTTTAGCTTGCAATGGACCTCCATCATCCCCTCCTTCTTGAAAGGAACTTGACCTCAAGTTTGCTTCCTCACTTATACCTACATCACACAAAGAAAGATCACAAACATTGAAAGTATTACTCATACCATACTCACTAGGCAACTCAAGTTTATAAGCATTGTTGTTTATTCTCTCCAAAATTTTAAAAGGTCCATCTCCTCTAGGTTGGAGCTTGGATTTCCTTTCATGAGGAAATCTATCCTTCCACAAATGAAGCCAAACCAGATCTCCTTCATTAAATATCACTTGCTTCTTGTGCTTATTGGCTTGCTTTACATATTGTTCCATCTTTCTCTCCACTTGTGCCTTCACTTGTTCATGCAATTTCCTAACATAAGAAGCTTTAGACAAAGGATCATGATTAATCATAGAAGAAGTGTTAAGTAATGGAAATAAATCAAGAGTTGTTAAAGGATTAAAGCCATAAACAATTTGAAAAGGAGATAAGGAAGTAGTTTTGTGAATTACTCTATTATAAGCAAACTCAATCAGAGGTAGACAATCCTCCCACGTCCTCAAATTGTCATTGACGTAGCATCTAAGGAGTTGACCGAACGTCATATTCACTGTAATGCCTCCTTTTACTCTCTCGTGCTTGATTGATTTTAGATGAAATCTCTGTCCACTTTGTATTGAAATTATCTTAGTTATAAATTTTTCATAAAAAAATTCTTTTCTTATTGCTTCAATTTGGTGATTCATTCGTAACATAATCGACTTTCACTCACCACGGTTTATACAAATACAATTCATCAATACAGTCAAAAAAATATAATACAGTCCAAGATACACAGTCCAAATTAATATATAGAAGGATCTAAAGTCTAGTTCAAATTACTCAAAATACAAGTCTTCAAAATATCTTCATCATATCTTCTCTTCCACCACCATGCTTAGATTTAACTGTTCATTTGCTCGCCCAAATAAATTGGGATCATCACAGGTGTCAACCACAGATACAACATAGGGTAAGTTTATGACAAACGCAGTTTGAATAAAACATACATAAAAGAATATACGTAAATGGTTATAATAATATTTATAAAATAACAACTACGCATAATTCACCACAAATTAAATCACACCATCTACGCAGCACACCGATTATATCATCTATACAACACACAAATATACATCATACTCATCAACAGATACTCATTCCACATACTCATCATGTGATGCATGTAATGCATGCTCATCTTCTTTATATGATGCATGATTTTCTCAACATCTCATCATCAAATGGCCATAGTCAAGATAGCCCCATCCCAGTGGCATAGACTTATCCATTCAGTTGGGGTAGGGCAGTGGTGCGTAGGAAGGTCACCTCCACCTATGTGATCATCATGGTGGTGTGGTCCTCACTAACACACACTACCCCCAAGTTCAGAACATCTCACATCTCACATCTGAACGCATGGACTCAGTCCAGCTATCTGACAAACAACTTCACGGCTTAACCCCCGCAGGGCATATGCATATGAAATGCATGAATGATCCACTTTTATCACATATTTTCTTATAATATTACTCTTCTTCGTAAGTCTCATACACCTCAAGCTCAACATCTTTG
>PYAF01005004.1:529830-541521 GCA_007407185.1 Glycine tomentella
CCCCCGCAGGGCATATGCATATGAAATGCATGAATGATCCACTTTTATCACATATTTTCTTATAATATTACTCTTCTTCGTAAGTCTCATACACCTCAAGCTCAACATCTTTGAATACTCATGGCATATGCTTTTTAATCAACACATAAAGCTTCTTTCAACCATCACATAAAGCTTTACACAACAATCTAAGCATACAACCATAGTTCAACTCCATGAATTCTTCAAAGACAAGTCATAGAACTCAATCACAAAGTTTTAACAAAACTCTTGGAATCCATAAATAATCACAACACACTTAACAACACAAGGATTCCAACAATTCACCCATCTTTATTTCTTTTGGAACATTTCATCAAACACATGGTGTGTCTTCATGGAAACACTCAACAACACATGAAATATTACATAACTGTTACTAAACCATTCAATCATACAAATATAATTCAAATCCAACAACAAAGATTCAAATAAACAACTTTGGAACATATTTTATTTATTGTAACAAATTATCAAACACATGGTATGCAAGCTTGAATTCATAGAATACTTTAAAGAAAATCACTTAAACATTAATCTTTATAAAGTTCTACATAATTCTAATAATAACTAAACATGTTCAACACTTTTATTAACCCTTATAAACATGAAACACTTATAAACTTTAGTAGAACATAAGACACTTTGATTTGAGTAAAATATTCCATTAGACAATTGTTTTCTTTTATGATAGCCATATTACCTATAATCTTAAGTACCTTACATTCATTAAGTTAAGTTCTAATTATTTATATAACAATCATTCCTTAACCTAAAATCAAGTCACTTAGTCTAATAATCATTCATGTAACTATTTTGAGTTCTTTGAGGTATTTCATCAAACACTTAATCTACAAAGCTTAGTTCTTCATGAATCCACATAAGAATCTTAACATAAATCATATCCAAACTTTTCTTATCATAAACTTTCCATACCTTGCTTTCCTTAAGCTTTTGGACACCTTTTCGCCTTTGAAATTGAATGATCCTTGTTCCTAGGGTTGCTAGTGCTTCACGTGATGTTTCCAAGGGTGTAAGCCTTTGTTTTGGTTTAGGTAAAAAGTAGAATTAGAAAGAAATAAAGTGGAAGGCTTTGGAGTGGGTTTTTTTCACGGTTGAAGCTCTCTTAGAGCTGCCCAATTTCCGGTTCCTACACCTTTTTATAAAAGTGTTAGTCTTGCTTTTCTACAAAAATCTAACCTTGCTTTCCATTAGGCTTCTCCTTATTGGCTAACCATTCCTCACCCTCCAAGTGGCCAAGTTCAAGTGAATTCCACATCCTTCTCCCTTCTTTTGCACGTATACTCCTTCCTTGTCCAAGCTTATTTACAGTTCCCACTCATTTGTGAGTGTTAATGAAGTGCAAATATCTTCCTAAGTCATCATTACTCACTTTCCACTAAGTTCCACGTCATTGGCTAGACATTTTGCACCCTCCAAGTGTCCTAGTTCTTGATTTTTCTATATTCTTCTCCATTTATCCCCATTTGCACGTGGAGTTCAAGGCTTGTAGGTCAAGTCTTCAATTGCTTTCTTATGTGAATTTCTAGCTTAGTCACAAAATCTCTTCCAAAAACCCATCTTATTAAAATACTTATTCTGGATTTGTTATCCGTTGGATCTCTTTAAAATTTTAAGGGTATACTACTATCCCATATATCTAACTTTTGACCGTTGAGATTTTTGAAATAATACCTAGAACTATCTACGGGTCCAAAGGAGTCAAGAGGAAGTTTACTTCAAAAATCTTCTTAATTCATTATTACCTTACTTTACAAATGGACCAATGGCATGTATCCTAGTCTTTTAAGCATCCATGTGTCCATTCTTGAAGTTTTTTAGAGTTTTTCTCCATTGATCTTGCATCATACGATCAAGGCTTTATTTAGAAATCCAAATAAATCCAATTTTCCTTTATTACCTATAATAGCTAGACTCTAATTTTCTTATTGGTCCATTTTGCCTTGAATGATTAAAATTACTAAACCAAATCATTTCTAATACTTATTCCTCCCATAACTAAGAGAAAATTCTGTAGATTATGTCCATACTTTTCTTATAATTTTCTGATACCTGAGTTAGTTTATATTAAGCTCTTTTCAAACTATTTTCCAAAATTTCTAGAAATTATAGTTTATGGTTCTCTGCCCTCAAACATGTAGATAATTTGTTATTTAAAATTATTTTATCCAATACTCAGACTTCCACAAATTTCTAAAGCCATCTGGTCATTTTTTGACCTAAAGGGTATTTTGGTAATTTCACCATTCACCCTAGGGGTATAATTGTCATTTCCAAAAATGTTCAGAGTATCTCTGTAATTGTCACCCTAAGGTACTCTTGGTCATTTCTAAAACATCCAAAGATATTTATAAGATTTCCTCCTTAAAATGTCTTGTTAAAATACCTAGGGGTAATTTGGTCATTTTCGAAATGTCCAGGGGTATTTTTGTCATTTTCCCTAAATTCTTCTGTATTGCCTCTAATTAACATTTTACCCTAGTAATTTGAATACAGACCATCACAAAGAACCTTATCATTATAAGCATTAATAAAAAAAGGAATGACCACTTGAGAATTTACTACCACTTCTCCACTTTTACTAAGCCATTGTAGCTTGTATGGCCTTGGATGCTTTGTGGTTGACAAGTGTAATCTCAACAAGCCTTGTACTAGCCATATTGGTGCAGCTCCCTCCATCAATGATAAGTGAACATACTTTCTTTTCAACTAAGCACCTTGTGTGAAAAATATTTTCTCTTTGAGTCTCCTCTTTTTCTAGGAAAAAATTGTTCAACATTCTCCTTACCATTAAGAAATCACCTTCCTCGGCCTCCACTAGTGTTAGCTCTTCTTTGAAAACAAAGAGAATACACACAATAACCAAGAGGGGGGTAAATTGGTTTAAACTTGGCCTTTTTAGAATCTTTAGAAAATCAGAGTTAAAGGATCTTTATCACAAATAAACCAAGAATGCTTCAATCAATCAAATCACTCAGTCCGAGAAAACAATTACAAAAACACTACTTGTTGTGTAACAAAGAATTCACCAAGAACCACAAATTAAGATAACTTGAAGAGATTAAAAGAAAGTAATCAACATAAGAACTTATATTGGTTCACCTCTCAACAAGAGAAGCTACATCCAGTTTCTTCTAATCAAAACTAGATTAGAGTTCCATTATTCACAAATTTTAGTTCTTATAAGCTTTACAAAAATCACCCTTTATCAAACCTAGATAAAGAACAAAAATCTAAAACCCTATTAGACTCCTAGTGATCAAGACATTGAGAACCTTTCTCTATTCTTTCCCTCTACAGAAACCCACTGTAGAAAAAACCTCAAGAACCCTTGTAATAGTTATAAACAACCAAAATTCTAAAAACGAATTTACAACCAAAGTTAATGGAGAGAGACAACATGATGATCCAATGAATATGAATGATTGATTTACCAATTAGAGTTGAAATGAAAATACAAGTTTCATAACTTCCTCTCCAAAAGCTTCTTTGAAATCTTGCTCAAGAAATCTTTCAATACAACATGAAGATTTGAATATGTGGGACAAGAACTTTAGAACTCAGAATATCCTTTCTCACTTTCAGAAGACTTATGAAAACTTTGAAAATTTTGTAGAGTATTGTGTTGTAAGTTTCAGAAAACTCACTAGCTATTTATAACAAACTTCTATAATTGAATGTAATCGATTAAATTGCCTAAGTAATCTATTAAATCGCCCAAGTAATCAATTAAATCTTCTTTTGTAATCGATTAAAAACAAACTTAATCGATTAAAATGTTCTTCAGTTTTCTGGAAAGGATATATGAACAAAGTAATCGATTAAGACAGACAAACCAATATTCTCAAATGTACTATGTAATCGATTAAAACGATATGTAATCGATTAAATCAGCAGAACATGTTAACCATAGGCATTATATGTAATCGATTACATATTGCGAACTTATGTAATCGATTAAGACAGTCAGTATGACTTTTCCATTTCAACCTATGTAATCAATTAATTCGATATGTAATCGATTACAATATTCTTGATTTGTTTTCCAGAAGGCACGAAGAACAAAATAATCGATGCCAACAATGTTGTAATCGATTAATGCAGAAAAACTTCATTTTTCCAAAAACTTTGATTTTAAAATGCCTTACTTGTGAATTGCTTTTATTTAGACCTTCAATCTAACAATCCTAGATGAATGATTATGCATGATATGCTAATTGGATTATCAGATATCACATCTTCCCTTTTACATGAATCAAATTGATCTTCATAGCTTCTTTGGCACAATTGCAATGAGGCATGTTGAAAGCACAAAACACCAAAGCTTGATCCTTGTTCATTCATGCATGACTCCTCTTGAATCAACAATCTCCCCCTTTTTGGCTTTAAACATGCTAAATCTTCAATTTGATTAAGCTCAAATACTTGGAGACTAATTGAGGTTTTCATTGATGAACTTCAAGCTTAAGAACCTGTAAAAATTTAAAATGCCTTTTGCCAAGAAACAAGTGTTAAAGCATATGTGATTGATGAAACTTCAATTAAGCTTTGTACCAATTTATTGAATTCTTTTTTACACCTTTACTCCCCCTAAATTCCAACACACATTCACATCAAGATTTTGGGCAAAAACTGAACCAAAAATAGGGGCAAACTGAGGGTATTCGAATTCACTCCCCCTTAATCAATTCTCCCCCTATTTGGCTTGTTAAATGTCAAAAACAATGTAAGCACAGTGGATATTGAACTGGAAATGCATATTTCATTAAAATAAGATCATATGGGGCAGTACATAGTAAAAGGAAACATATTTAAAAAGCACTGAAACTTAGCAAACATACAAAACTAAAATAAGCAAATATGAAAGCAATCTAAGCAATCCTAGAATTCAACAGAGGCATTGTCATTCATGTTGGCCTCAATTGAATCCAGTCTTTCTCTAATTTCTTCTAAGGCTACATGTGTTTCAGCCTTGAAGTCCTCTTGGAGCTTGAGCATGCTATCCATCTTTTGAATCATCAATGATTCAAAATCAGTGAAGGCTGGCTGTGCAGGTTGTTGTTCCTCATCTTCTGAATCAGCAGCCATTTCTTCTCCTTGTTCAGCAGCTCCAATTTGATTGGCCATCACCCAGCCATTGGGTGTCTTCCTCATACCCATCTTGGTCAAATGTTTCTCTTTAATCTGGCTATTGGATGAATTTGTGTTGTTTACCACCTCATTCTCAAAATCAATGTTGAAATGATCAATCAGCCTTGAGACAAACACAGGATATGGGAAAGGGTAGTTCACAAGTCTCTTGGACTTAAGCATGATTTCTTCAATTATGAGCACCCAATTCATGGGAATATGGTTCTTCAACCCATAGACCAATTGGAGGTCTTCATCAGTTGCTTGGGCATGGTTTGTAGCTCTAGGGGTTATGACATAAGTGATTATGTAATGTAGGAGCTTGTCCTCAGCAGTCATAGGACCTGTACCCAGCCTAGTCCTTAGCCTCATGTGAGGATCATGAAGCATTTCTCTATAGGTGTCCATTTTGCTATAGCCCTCAAGATCCTCATCAAACCTCCTAGCACCCTCACACATTACCCTAGCCACTGTTTCCCAAATTTCTGGTGTTACAATCATCTCAACACCCTTAACCTTGGATTTTATAGCCCCTTGCATTGACCCTTTCAAGCAAGTGTAGAAGACTTTAACAAGATCAGGGTAGAAAGTATCCTTTATCTCTAAGAACCTTCTCAGCCCTTGGGCTTCAAAGAAGGCTGGAAATTGGAAACCCTCCCTAATGAACCAATCAAGTTCAAGATACTTGGGAGAGGCCACAGGCTTGGTGGCATTGAATTGGAGGTAGTTGATTTTATCTGACTCTGTGGAGAACCACAAGTCAAGCCTATTTGTAGGTTGAGGGGCAGGGGGATTTGAAGAAGATTCCCCAGCTTTTCTTTTGGGTTTCCTAATTCTTTTAGGGGTTGGATCAGACATGGTTACTAAGAGAAAACAATGACAGAAACAAGGCTTAAGACATGATAGAATTTGCAAAGAGAAGTGATGGATAAGGTGCAGAAAATGTAGGCTTGTAATCCACTATTTATAGGCACAAATCAGACCCTAAACGTTCATAATTTCAAAAATATAGTTGTTGGTGACAGTTTAATGCCATTGGGTGCGTTTTAAAACTGATTGGGCAGTTAAATAACCCATAAAAACCTGTCAGGTAACGTTCAACAATATGAATAATCGATTATTTCGTTAATAATCGATTATTCCAGAGCAAATGAGCCACTGAAGGAACACAGTAATCGATTATTTCTTTAAAGTAATTGATTATTTTTCTCTTGGTCAGAGGTAGAAGACGACCAGTAATCGATTATTTCTTGCAGTAATCGATTATATGACTAATTTCATGAATTATACAGGTAACAGAGCATAAGTAATCGATTATCCCGAGTGGTAATCGATTATTCCAGTGAGCCTTATATCTTCTAATGGTGAAGGTAATCAATTACTAGGCTTAAATAATCGATTATCACAGTGAGACATACATTCAATCACAGAATTTTAATCAATGTAATCGATTATCCCGATGTGTAATCGATTATTCCAGAGATGGGTGAATTCTGGTTATACGACGAATAATCGATTACCATATGTATGTAATCGATTACATGAGCACAATTTTCATACAGGATGTGATTTTTAATGATTTTAATCGATTAATTCATGCTTTAATCGATTATTACAGTAATACATCAGATACAGGGCATTTAGCAGTTTTTTGCAATGTTCTAAGCAATTATTCATTTGGTGACATATATGGCTTTAATTTAACACACAAAACACATATAGAACAAGCTAGATAATGTTACTTTCATCAACCTAGACTCATCAACTTTCTTTCCACTTTCATCTGAATCAAGATATGTTGATGTAGCCATGGGAGTTGCAACATCCTTGCTTTTCTCCATCTCAAATTTTTTGATGATTTCAAGACAATACTTGGATTGATTGAGAAAGGTTCCATTCTTCATTTGCTTTATTTGAAGTCCAAGGAAGAATGTTAGTTCACCCATCATTGACATCTCAAATTCTTTCTGCATAGCTGATGAAAAATCCTTGCACAACAAGTGATTAGTAGAACAAAAAATTATATCATCCACATACACTTGAACCAATAAGAAATCATTGCCATGCCTTTTGATAAACAGAGTTTTATCAACACTAACCCTTGTAAAAGATTGATCCAGCAGAAATTTGCTTAACCTTTCATACCATTGTCTAGGAGCTTGTTTCAAACCATAAAGTACCTTTTTCAGTTTAAAAACATAGTTTGGATGTTTGAAATCAGCAAAACCAGGAGGTTGTTCAACATATATGTCCTCCTCAATAAATCCATTCAAAAATGCACTTTTGACATCCATTTGAAAAAGTTTGAAGTTCATGAGACATGCATATGCAAGTAATAACTTGATTGCTTCCAATCTAGCAACTGGAGCAACAATTTCTTCATAGTCTATGCCTTCTTCTTGGTTATAGCCTTTAGCCACCAATCTAGCTTTATTTCTGACTATGATTCATCAAGTTTATTTCTAAAAACCCATTTTGTGCCAATGGGTTTAAGAGATGAAGGTCTAGGAACAAGTTCCCAAACTTCATTCCTCTTAAACTGATTGAGCTCATCATGCATGGCATGCATCCAATGTTCATCATTCAAGGCTTGATCAATGTTCTTAGGTTCAATTTGAGAAACAAAAGCCATATCACAGCATAGGTTCTTTAGTGAAGATCTAGTAGATACTCTTTTTTAAACTTCACCTATGATGTTGTCAAGTGATAAATCTCTTATTGTTCTCCAATCTTTAGGCACTTGAACAGGGGTTGTGGATTTTGCTTTAGTACCTGGTTCTTCAATTTTGGTTGAGGATTTGTCTATTTCAATTAGTTCTTCCAGCTGACCTGCATCACCATCAATTTCTTTTTCCTCCTTAGAGGGATTAGTTTCATCACAGATCACATGTACAAATTCTTCAATGGACATTGTTCTTTTATTGAATACTCTATAAGCCTTGCTATGTAATGAATATCCAAGGAAAATTGCATCATCTGCCTTAGCATCAAATTTTCCAAGTGATTCTTTCCCATTGTTCAACACAAAACACTTGCTGCCAAATACTCTTAAATGAGAAATGTTGGGCTTTCTCCCTTTGTATAGCTCATAAGGGGTTTTCTTTAAAATAGGCCTTATAAGTAATCTATAACACACAGTGCTTACAGCATCAGCCCAAAAGTATTTAGGCAAATTAGACTCATTAAGAAGTGTTCTAGCTCCTTCCTCAAGAGATCTATTTTTTCTCTCCACAACACCATTTTGTTGGGGTGTTCTTGGAGCTGAAAAATTATGGTTAATTCCATTTTCCTCACAGAATTTTTCAAAATTTTCATTTTGGAATTCACCACCATGATCACTTCTTATAGAGACAATTTTACAAACTTTATCATTTTGAGTAAACTTGGCCATTTTTCTAAAAGCAAGGAAGGCATCACTCTTGGATTTCAAAACTAGAGTCCAAGTGTATCTAGAGTAATCATCCACAATCACAAGTCCATAATAATTCCCACCTAAACTCATTGTTCTAGAAGGACCAAACAAATCAATGTGAAGAAGTTCAAGTGGTCTAGAGGTGGAAACAATGTTTTTACTTTGAAAAGAGTTCTTTGTTTGTTTCCCCTTTTGACAAGCATTACAAAGTTTGTCCTTCTCAAACTTGAGTTTTGGTAATCCAATTACTAAATCTTTTCTAATGAGCTTGTTCATGTGATGCATGTTTATGTGACTTGCTCTTCTATGCCACAGCCAAGTTTCATCAACTTTGCTTATTAAGCAAGAAGATTTATGGAATAATGCATGATCAATTGAAAGAACATATATATTACCTTTCCTTTTACCTATATGCAGTACCTCACCATTTTTATCATCAGAAATTATGCAGCATTCTTTGTTGAAGTTCACTTTAAAGCCTTTGTCACACAGCTGACTTATGCTCAATAAATTATGCTTTAAACCATCTACATACAGCACATTTTTTTTATCTTAGCTTTGAAGCTGTCTCCAATGTTACCTTCTCCAATAATCTTCCCTTTGTTATTATCTCCATATGTGACATATCCTCCTTCTTTGAGAGTCAAATTTGAGAGTAGGGACATGTCTCCAGTCATGTGTCTAGAGCATCCACTATCAAGATACCAAGTTGATGTTATAGCTCTTAGACACACCTGAATTCACACCTGCAAAATTCAAATCAGATTTCAAGGGAAGGTACCCAATTGAAGTTGGGTCCATAGGGGTTAGCATTTTTCTTTCTTTTAGGAATCCAAATGCAATCACCATTAGGCACATAGAATCTCCTAGCATAGCATTTAAATGATGTGTGCCCCTTTTTCATACAATAGTTGCAAGTGATAGATTTTGAAGTTTTCCCGAAACCAGAATTTTTATTGACTCTTGAGTTCTTTTGCCACTTTTGATTCTTCTGTTTTGGAGGTACAAAAACTATTTTTTCCAACTGATTTTGAACCATGTTTATACCCCAAACCAGAAGTATCTTCAGCATATTTTTGCACACTTAACATTTCAGCTAAGTTGCATTTTCCATTGTAAAACTTTCTCAAGAGATCAATCAAATTACTGTTTTTGGCTAAAAGCAACATATATTTTTCTCCTTGACTTTGTTTACACTCATCAAAATCCTTTTGAAGCAAGTTATACTTGTCAACATTGCTAGAGGAAGAAGCACACACACATCCATTCAATTTGTAACTTGAAACAAGTTTTTCATTTTCTTCTTTCAAGTTGCAAATCTCATTTTGCAATTCAGTATTTTTTTCAATATGCCATCTAAGATTTCCTCTGAGCTTATTATTGGATTTTGCAAGTTTTTGGGCTTCCTCATGCATTTCTTGAAAAGCATGAATAGCTTGATCAAGTTCAGAATTTACCTCATCTTCATCACTTAGCAAATCATCATCATCTTCATTGATGGTGGAAGTGAGACACATTTTAGCGTCTTCATTTTTTGTGGAAGAATCTGAAGTTGTTGACTCATTATCTTCCCAAGCTATGTGTGCTCTTTTAGCTTTTCCTTCCCTTTTCATCTTGCTTTCTCCTTGTTGCTTCCTCAAGTAGATTGAGCACTCAGATTTGATATGGCCTAGCTTGCCACACTCAAAGCATGTGAAATTGTTGTCAATCTTCTTGTTGAGGTTGTTGTTGATGTTGCTGTTTTTGCTACCTTTGTTGAACTTTTTGTTCTTGTTCTTTTTCAGAAATTTGCTGAACTTTCTGACCTCTAAGTTTACATTATCTTCAGCATCCTCTTCACTTGTTTCCTCTTCCTTTTCAACTTTCAAAGTTGCAGCTTTCAAGGCTATGCTTCTTGTTTCCTTTTCTGCATCTTTACAAGATGTTAATTGAGACATTTATAGTTCATATTCAAGAAGCTTACCAAATAGTGTAGCCATAGACATCTTTGATAGATCCTTGGACTCCTTGATTGCTGTAACTTTTGGTTGCCAAACACTTCAATATCTTGATGTTTAATTCTTTAGTGTCAAAGACCTTTCCAAGACCTAAAAGGTGATTTACAATATGAGTAAATCTGGTCTGCAGCTGAGAAATGCTCTCATTGGTGTTCATCTTGAACATTTCATACTCATGGATCAAAGCATGCTTCCTTGATCTTCTAACTTCCTCATTTCCTTCATGAGTAATTTCAAGCATCTCCCACATTTCTTTTGCATTGTTACATCTCACAGTCCTAAAAAATTCATCAGAGGAAAGTGCAGAGGTGATCATACTTTTAGCTTTAAAATCATATTGTGCAGCCCTTTGTTCAGCCTCAGTCATCTCATCCCATTCTTTGGGAATCAATTCATTTGCAATAATTTTCTTTGGAATAAAAGGACCCTTTACTATTGCATTCCATGCTCCTGGGTCATTTGATTGAATAAAGATCTTCATTCTATTTTTCCAAAAACTGAAATGTTCCCCTTCAAACATAGGAGGTCTGTTTAAAGAGGCACCCTCCTTAAAGATTATTTGTGAAGTATTCATATTTCTTTTTGAAAAGAAAAAGTGATCTTGAGCAACTTTCAAGAACCAACTCTTGATGCCAATTGAAAATGATAGGAATACTTCAATACAACCAAGAGAGGGGTGAATTGGTTGAACCTTGGTAAATTAAAATTTTCAAATCAGAGTTTTCACAGGATCTTTATCACTTTAAAATTTGTTTTGAAACCAAGAATCTTATATTCAATCAAATTCCTCTGTCAAGAAAATCAATAGACAATTGAAATCTTTATGTGCAATGTAACTTGATTCACAAACAAAGTAATTGAGAGATGAAGAGATGAGAATAAAGATCAGCCACAATTTTATACTGGTTCACTTCAAACACTATGAAGCTACATCCAGTTCTTCCACTCAACACTAGAGTAGAGTTCCACTATTGCAAATAATATTCTTACAAGATATTACAAGCCTCTCTTTATCAACCCTAGATAAAGTTCAGAAGTCTAAAACACTATTAGACCCTTAGAGACCAAACCCAAAACTGAGAACACTACTCA
>PYAF01005004.1:561724-572892 GCA_007407185.1 Glycine tomentella
GAATAATGATGGCTTATGAGATTTTTCTCTAAGTAATCATTTCTTCACCACTATATAAAGGGAGGAGGAGGAACCTAAGTACAAGCCAATTCCAAGACCATTCCTTTCTTCAAACCTCACGTGAACTCTCTCCCTCACACCACTTTCATTTCATTTCATTTCATCTTTCCCTTTAAAGCTTAAATCAAGTAAACCCCATTACCTTGAAGAAATTACGTGTAGAGGCAAACAACCTTAGGAAGGATTTAACAAGCTTAGAAGGATATCGAGACTCAAACTCACTTGAGGTAGGTTAAGCTTAAATCTCTAGTTAATCAATGGTTTAGGTTGATTTACATGCTTTAGTAAGCTGATTTATGGTTGATATTTAGGCTTGAATTTCGTGATGTTTAAAGGTTATTGTTTGATGAGAATATGTTGATTTAAGTTATAAGATAGGTTATGATTTATACCCATCAATATTAGTGAAGTATGGAAGTCCATTTGATGATCTTTTGAGGTGATTTTAATGATACTTTGGACTGTCTGTTTATATTTTTATGGACATGTTTTATTTAATTTTTGAAGTAGAGGATGAATGGTATGTAGTTGAATGGTTTAAATACTTGATGATTTGATTTGATGATTAATTGGTGAGGTGGTAGGTGAAAGGAGAATAAAAGATGCATACTAGGCTTTAATCTTTTATTATGAAAATTTCAAGGGATTAGAAATTATTTGAAAGACGTATTATGGATTATTAGTTAGATTACCAACATAATTTTTTGTGAGGATATTCTTTGGTCATGCCTAAGTTGGTAATGATTTTGCTTGAATAAGATATGGCAATTTAACCATACTTATAAACTTATTGGATAAGGTATGGTGGTGTAACCATACTTATGATACATATGATAATATGATGAAAGTATTTTCCATAAGGTAATATGTATTTTGCTTATGGATTTGATTTTTATGGATGTTGATGTGATTAAGACAGGTGGATTCATGTTTCCATGTTTCCAAGTCTAGTACGAGGCTTTGGGGAAACAGAATCTGATGCTACATACAGTACGATATGTAGTACCCAGGTGCAAGGATATATGGCAAAATTCATGCATGGTTGCGTATGACTATAACAGCATCCACACTCAGTGTGGCCACATACAGTACGATATGTGGAGGCCATTTGCCCTGGGATAGTTCATCTCATGCATTCATATAGTTTGCATATTTCTTGTGGATGTGTTTGATTATTTGATGATCTTACTAACCTACTAATAAGGTCGGGATTTAGCTTTGTCTACTGAGAAATTTATTTCTCACAAGATTTGTTTCATGTTTTTCTTAGATGGCAGCCATGGTCAGGTTCCTTGAGGTTCTGGAGTAGTGCTGATATATTGAAGGAGCTACGTACTAGGCTGGATTTCGGAAAGAGTTTTGTACTTGTATAAACTTTTGTAACAAAGACATTGACTAATGTATTAGTCTTTACATATTTTGTAAATTTTATGACTTAGAATTTTTACTATTACACGTTTCTTGAAAAATATTTATTCTACGTAAAAATACTAGTAATAAAATCAACTTAGAAATTATGTCGTTACATAGAATAATCAATTATCCTGGTTGTGTAATAGATTACATAAGTACAAATTTCATTCTTAGCCATGTTTCAACTTCATTTAATCGATTAATACGTGCTTTAATCGATTATTCCAGTAGCAATATCAGAATAAACAATATTTATGCAGCATATTTTAAATTTTGAAAGCACATGTGATGATTGAACAAGTAAAAAGCTATTTCCAATGAATAAGCACAAGGCAAGCATGCTAAGAAATGTTAGACTCATCAAGGATACCTAGCATATTTCTAAGAGTGTAGAATCTATCTCTAGCCAAAGATTTAGTGAATGTATCAGCTAATTGATGGTGAGTATCAATGAAGTCAATTTTGATGTTACCTTTTTGGATGTGATCTCTAAGGAAGTGATGTCTTTATCTCAATGTGTTTGGTACTTGAGTGCATTATTGGATTCTTGGAAATGTTGATGGCACTTATGTTGTCACATAGCAGAGGTATTTCTTTTAATTCTACACCAAAATCTTGCAATTGTTGCTTTAACCAAAGATTTTGAGCACAACAACTTCCAGCAGAGATATACTCAGCTTCAGTTGTTGATAAGCAACACAAGATTGCTTTCTGCAATGCCAAGATATTAGTGAGCTGCCTAGTAGGTGACAAGTTCCACTAGTGCTTTTTCTATCCAATTTGCACCGTGCAAAGTCAGAATCATAATATCCTAATGAATTAAGTGATGCGCCTTTAGGATACCAAAGACCAACTTTTGGTGTTGATTTGAGATATTTGAGGATCCTTTTGACTGTAGTGAGGTGTGATTCTTTGGGATTTGCTTGATATCTTGCACACAAGCACACACTCAAAATAATATCTGGTCTACTAGCTGTCAAATACAGTAAGGATACAATCATTCCTTTAAATCTTGATTCATTAACTTTCTTTCCTTTTTCATTTGTATCAAGATAAGTTGATGTTGCCATTGGGGTTGCAGCATCTTTGCTTTTATCTAGTTCAAATTTTTTAATCACTTCAAGGCAATACTTGGTTTGATTTAGAAATGTCTCATTCTTCATTTGCTTCACTTGAAGTCCAAGAAAGAATTTCAACTCCCCCATCATTGACATTTGAAACTCATTCTGCATAGAGATAGAAAATTCGTTGCACAACAATTGATTAGTTGAACCAAAAATTATATCATCAACATACACTTGAACTAGTAAGATATCATTGCTTTTCCTTTTGATGAACAAGGTTTTATCAACATGTCCTCTTGTGAAAGATTGTTCAAGAAGAAATTTACTTAATCTCTCATACCAAGACCTTGGAGCTTGTTTTAAACCATAAAGAGCTTTCTTAAGTTTGAAAACATGGTTTGGATATTTAAAATCTACAAAACCAGGAGGTTGCTCCACATAGATTTCCTCCTCAATATATCCATTTAAGAAAACACTTTTAACATCCATTTGAAAAAGTTTAAAATCCATTAAACATGCATATGCAAGTAATAATTTAATGGCTTCCAATCTTGCAACTAGTGCATAGGTTTCCTCATAGTCAATGCCTTCCTCTTGGTTGTAACCTTTTGCAACCAATCTAGCTATGTTTCTAACCATGATTCCACTCTCGTCAAGTTTGTTTCTAAAAACCCACTTAGTGCCAATAGGTTTGAGAAAAGAAGGTCTAGGAACAAGTTCCCAAACTTCATTTCTCTTAAATTGATTCAATTCATCATGCATGGCATGCATCCAATGTTCATCAATTATGGCTTGACCAATGTTGTTCTATTTGTGAAACAAGAGCCATATTACAGCAGAGATTTTTTAAATGATGATCTAGTAGATACTCCCTTTGAAACTTCACCAATGATATTGTCAAGGGAGAGATCTTTTGTAGTTCTCCAATCTTTTGGCTTTTGGACTGATGTTGATTGTCTAGCTTTAGCAATTGGTTCTTCTTTTTCTTTATCCATTGAATCATTAGGCTGAATGAACTCCTCCAAAGGACCTACATCAATGTCACACTTCTTTTCCTCCTTGGAGTGATTAGATTCATCACAAATAACATGTACTGATTCTTCCATGCACAAGGTTCTTTTATTGAAAACTCTATATGCTTTGCTATGTAATGAATATCCAAGGAAGATGGCTTCATCAGCCTTAGCATCAAATTTTCCAAGTGATTCTTTACCATTATTTTAAACAAAGCACTTGCAGCCAAATACTCTCAAATGAGAAATATTTGGTTTTCTACCTTTGTATAGTTCATAAGGAGTTTTATTTAAAATAGGACTTATTAGTAATCTATTCAAAGTGTAGCAAACTGTACTTACAGCATTAGCCCAAAAATGTTTAGGCAAATTTGTCTCATTAAGAAAAGTTCTTGCACCTTCTTCAAGGGATTTATTTTTCCTACCCACAATACCATTTTGTTGGGGTGTTCTTGGAATTGAAAAATTGTGGTTAATTCCATTTTCTTCACAGAATTTTTCAAAATGTTCATTTTGGAATTCTCCACCATGATCACTTCTTATTGAGATAATTTTGAAAATGATAGGAATACTTCAATACAACCAAGAGGGGGGTGAATTGGTTGAACCTTGGTAAATTAAAATTTTCAAATCAGAGTTTTCACAGGATCTTTATCACTTTAAAAATTGTTTTGAAACCAAGAATCTTATATTCAATCAAATTCCTCTGTCAAGAAAATCAATAGACAATTGAAATCTTTCTGTGCAATGTAACTTGGTTCATAAACAAAGTAATTGAGAGATGAAGAGATGAGAATAAAGATCAGCCACAATTTTATACTGGTTCACTTCAAACACTATGAAGCTACATCCAATTCTTCCACTCAACACTAGAGTAGAGTTCCACTATTGCAAATAATATTCTTCAAGATATTACAAGCCTCTCTTTATCAACCCTAGATAAAGTTCAGAAGTCTAAAACACTATTAGACCCTTAGAGACCAAACCCAAAACTGAGAACACTACTCAGCAGCCCTTAGAGAAACACTATCTCTAATCTTCATGTAAGAAACCAATTTACAATAAGCTGATCCTTACAAAAATCAATTAAAAGATTTACACCTTCAAAGAATAAGGAAAGATTTCACCTGATAATCCAAAGAACACATGCATGTGAATGATTCAACAGGTTGAAAGAAAGATTACAGACTCAATGCATCCATTTCCTTAAGCTTTGAAACTTAATGATGCTTCACTTCTTCAAATCAAAAACCCATATGAATTTGTGAAGCCTAAATGCTTTTTGAAACTCAGAAACACAATAAAGAAAGCTCATGAATGTTTGTGATTGCCCAGAATACGAATTATTCAATCTCACAAAGCACAGGACAATGGGTTCTATTTATAATAGCTTTCTAACTAAAAATAATCAATTAAATACGCTCCTGTAATCGATTATTTCGCATTTGTAATCGATTAATTCAAGAATGTAATCGATTAAAGTGCTCCTGATGTGTTCTGGGTTAAGGCTATGAACAATGTAATCGATTATTGCGTGAAGTAATCGATTAAACCAGACAAACATGTTTTTTCTAAATGCATTGATTAATCAATTACTGACTATGGTAATCGATTAAGACAATCAATCACATATTTTCAAATGAACTACGTAATCGATTAAAACGATATGTAATCGATTACCTCAGTAGAACATGTTTACCATAGGCACGAATGTAATCGATTATGAACTTATGTAATCGATTAAGACAGTTGATATGATTTTTCCATTTTAGCCTATGTAATCGATTAATTTGATATGTAATCGATTACAATGTTCTTGATTTGTTTTCCAGAAGGCACGAAGAACAAAATAATGGATGCCAATAATGTTGTAATCGATTAATGCATAAAAACTTCATTTTTCCAAAAACTTTGATTTTAAAATGCCTTACTTATTAATTGCTTTTATTTAGACCTTCAATCTAACAATCCTAGATGAATGATTATGCATGATATGCTAATTGGATTATTAGATAACACATTTTCCCTTTTACATGAATCAAATTGATCTTCATAGCTTCTTTGGCACAATTGCAATGAGGCATGTTGAAAGCACAAAATACCAAAGCTTGATCCTTGTTCATTCATGCATGACTCCTTTTGAATCAACATATTTTTCCTCTCCACAACACCATTTTCTAGAGGTGTTCTTGGAGCTGAAAAATTGTGCTTAATTCCATTTTCTTCACAGAATTTTTCAAAATGTTCATTTTGGAATTCTCCACCAAGATCACTTCTTATTGAGATAATTTTGCTGCCCTTTTCATTTTATGCAAGCTTGGCCATTTTTCTAAATGCAAGGAAAGCATCACTTTTGGATTTCGAAAACAGAGTTCAAGTGAATCTAGAGTAATCATCTACAATGACAAACCCATGATAATTGCCACCTAAACTCATTGTTCTAGAAGGACCAAACAAATCAATGTGCAGTAATTCAAGTGGTATAGAGGTGGAATCAATGTTTTTACTTTGAAAAGAGCTTTTAGTTTGTTTCCCTTTTTGACAAGCATCACAAAGTTTGTCGTTTTCAAACTTGAGTTTGGGCAAACCAATTACTGTAACACAACTATCAATCTTGTTATTATTGATTTTTAATGAAAATTCTTTTCAACTTACTTAAGAGCACCCAGTTGAATATAACAAAATTTTGCCAATAACTGATAGTCCAAGAAAATTTCATCACTGAGTAATATTCATAAACCTGAAGTAACATATAATAAGAGTACAAACTGACACTGGTTCTATTACATAGTACAAATAACTAAAACACTCTGAAATAAAAGAATAAATCTTCAAACTAAACATCTTCGCACAAAATCCTCTTCTTATAAGCAGCTAGGCAGTCTCTCTTTACTGTTCATCTGTTCACCCGAATGGAAATCGAGGTCATAGAAGGTGTCAACCACAGACACAAAACACAGGGTAACTTTTATAATAAACATAATTTAACTAACAAATTATATTCAATGTGCAGTTATTTTTAACAATGTCCTCA
Organism: Glycine tomentella; assembly: GCA_007407185.1. Lineage (NCBI taxonomy): Eukaryota > Viridiplantae > Streptophyta > Magnoliopsida > Fabales > Fabaceae > Glycine > Glycine tomentella. The sequence continues at coordinate 568,309 of PYAF01005004.1, forward strand.
AATTTCAGTTCTAATTTTATATGATGCATGATTCTCCCAAACTCTCAACATCATGAACATGTGGTACCAATTGTCAAGACAACCTCATCCCAGTGGCACATAACTTCTCCGATCAGTCGAGGTCTCCCGGTGTTGCACAGGTTCTCACCCACACTCACGTGATCATCATGGGTGGCGTGATTCCCCACCGCAAGAGTCACCCCCCAGTTCAGACCCTTCTGCCTAAACTCACGAACTCCGTTCCTGCAGCTATCTGACACACCTCCTCTCTGAGGCACACCTCCTCTCACTTATGCATATCTCATTCATTTTATAAACTCAAATTTATTGTCAACATCGGTCTCCAATCACTGTCTCACATAATTTACTTAGAAATTCAACATAAATCATGTACAGAACTCAGCTTATTACTCATGTACGGAAACGCAACATATCATTCATGTACAGAGATTCATAGAACACTCAGCAAATATAAAGCTTCATTCAGGCACTCAATCATATAACTATAACTTTAATCCAACAATTACTCAGATACAAGTCATATTTCACAGAACTTCAAACACTTATTCAAACACAAGTAACACTTAAACTATCCTTATCATAAAACTTCCCTACACATACCTGATAACTCCTTACAAAGCTTGACAAACTTTTCCTAAAAGTGCTAGCCTTCTACACGTGACCTTAAGGGAAGTGGGGCCTCTTCTCACTTAACTTATGCCTTGAAAAGGAAAGGGTGAAAATGAAATGAAAGAGATGGGAGGGAGAGAGATTCACATGGGGTTTTGTGGAGAAAGGGAGTCTTGAAAGTGACTTTCACTCTAAGGGCCCTCCTCTCTTTATATATGGTTTGGAAAGTGATAAAATATTTAAAGACATAATTACCCTTTCTAATTAGTTACTCTCATTTGGTTCCATTAGAACTTAGTTTTATCTCATTCCATTACATCCTAACTAAACTCATAATTACTCTTCTAAATATCTTCCAGCTTTATAACAAAAATCTCCTAAGTCATGAGGACTCTCTTCCAAGTGTCCTCTACTTGTCCCCATGTATTTAAGTCATGAAATCTCCTCTCTTCTTACTCCCTCACTCACGTGGCCATCACGGGGAAAGGAGAGAAGATTTTTCTTCCTTTCATGCCATCTTGTACAAATATCTTTCAAGGTTATGATGACTTCTTATCCCTTCATTAATGGTGTTTTACAAGTGGATAGATATTTCTTAAGCTTTCATGATTGCACCTTATCACTTTAGTTCATGAACCTTAAGATATTTTTCTATTCATCATGACTCATCAATTTTGAATAGGACAAAACCACCTTATCCCCCTCCTTTCCTCTCTTCACGTGGGTACCATGGCCAAGGGGGAAGATTTTTATCTTCCCTTCCTCCTTCTACACTACATTTTGGTTTCCTTTACAGAGGAGAAAATTGTGTGGTTCTTCTTGTGTCCATGTGTCATCTTTCATGAAGAGGAAGAATTCAATTCCAAGTTGTCTTCACGCATGGCATTCATAGGAGGAAGTAAAGTTCAATTCGAACTCTTCTACCTAAAGGATAAGATTTAATAATAGAACTCTAGAGATTTCCAGAAATTGACTTCAGTTACAATACAAATAGCTCACAAACAATCTATATAGAGTGCTACACAGGCTTTACATACAAGACTGCTCTATCTTAATTCTGATTGGTCCGTTCTACTTCTGACCATCAAAATTACTAAACCATTTTATTAAATAAGTTTGTACATCCTACAATTGAGAGAAAATTCCACAGATTCTACTTATCATTTTTCCATATTTTTTTGCTTCCTAAATTCTCCTAAATAAAATTTCAAAGTTATTATTGTATAAAATTCATAGAAATTCTATTCTAAGGTTTTTCTGTCACAGCTGTGGAGTTTCTAACTCTACAAATTATTTTCTATCATATGTGTCCTGTCTCACCTTATTCTGCTTCATTTTGAAATTTCTAACTTATACAGCTTGTACCGACGTTGTCCGGGAAACAATCAAATTTTTCCTAAATTGTATATTCTTAAGATCAGAAAATTCTACTGAATAATAATATATATAAAACATGTTCAATAAATGCTCAGATCATCATAAAATTCTCATTGAAAGAGACTTTGAATCATTTATCACAGAGTTGGCTTATGCTTAAGAGATTATGCTTCAATCCTTCAACATAAAGAATATTTTTTATCTTTGTTTTGAAGCTGTCTCCAATGTTGTCTTCTCCAATGATCTTTCCTTTATTATTATCCCCATAAGCGACCTATTCTCCATCTTTAAGAGTTAGATTTGTAAGCATGGACATGTGATGTGTTGCAAACACATCTTAGTTTTAGGTTAGTTCTAGGTTATAATTTAGTTAAATAATTAAGAAAATAGATTAGAATAGATTAGTTTATTATTAATTTTGATTTAATCTCATTTCATTATCAAATGTGCAATTTCAGGTCAAAAGGAGGAAGTTTAAGTAAAAAGAAAGAAGAAAACAAGATTGAAGGTCTCGCGCGGATCGCGCCAGGATCCTCGCGAATCGCGCCAGAGGTTAAAATGAAGAGCCCAGTTTTGAATATGCCAAGCGATCCGCGCCATATTCACGCTAGTCGCGCCAAGGCCCTGAGATCAAGCCATTCAACTCGAGTAAGCCGCGCTATCAGCGTGGAGTTCCACGTGATCAACGCCATATGTTCGAAGCTCCCGCGCGGATTGCGCCATATCCGCGCCATCAACGCCTGAATCCCAGCATGAGCCCTTCAGCTCGAAGACTCCACGCTATCAGCGCCATCATTTCGAAAGCCCCAAGCGATCAGCGCGGGACCTGGCGCCATCAGCGTGGAATTGATTCTGTTTCCTGAATTAAATTATCTGTTTCAAGATTTGGCACTGTTTTAGGCTTTGTTACTTTAATTAAATCATTCTATAAATACAAAGCCTCTGGGACTGAATAAGACACATTGGAATACCTTGGAGTAGCTTAGGAATCACTGAATATCACTCTAAACCTCTGGAATCAAGGATCAAAGCTAGGGTTTCCACAGCAAAATCATGTATTATTCAACAGCTTTGGTGTTTTTGAGGCCTATGTCGGGCTAAACTTTGTATTGTGGGAAGGCCATGAACTGATGTGAACTCCTCTGTAACTTAACTGGTATTGAATGAGAATTTCTTGATTGTTTTATTTTACTCTATTCTTCATTGTTTTATTCTTAATTAGAATTGACCATTCTATTTAGGTATTGAGGGTTAGGATTCGCAATGGGGACGTTGGGATTCTAATTTCTGACATTAGTAAAGTAACAATTATTCATTACCTAGGGATAGGGATGCGTGACTGCAAAACTTATAATAGGTCTTTTAAATGCTTAACTTGATAGACTTCACTAAGGAATTAGGTTTTTGATTCAGGTTAAAGGGTTAATTCACTAAGGGATTAGGGATTAGCTAAAGTAGGAAAGATTTATTATCTGAACAATGCTTAAATCCTTTGCATTCTTTAAGTAGCTCCCCCTGAATGCAACAATCTCCCCCTTTTTGGCTTTAAACATGCCAAATCTTTAATTGATTAACAGTTAGGCTTGAAGTTAATTGTTGAACCAAATTGGAAAAGCTTGAGCTTTGCAAACCTGAAAATTTTTAATTCCTTTGCCAAGAACAAGTGTTAAAAGCATATGTGATTCATGTGGCATTCATTTACAAGTATTATAAACTAAATAGATTCATTTTAAACACTTAGCTCCCCCTTAATGCCATAATCCATTCAAATCAAAATTTGGGCAAAATTTGAAATAGAAAACATGGATAAATAGAGTAGTATGCAGAGCATGTAAAAAATCAATCATTTTCCCCCCTATTTGGCTTGTTAAAGTCAAAAACATAAAGAGCACAGCGGATAATTGAAATAGAAACATAATGGAAGTTTATATATGATAGGGAAGCCATTTCATAAGGAAATTAAAACATAAAAAAACAACAAAAAATAGAGTACAAAAACATAAATAAGCATAGGCCTAAAATTCTACAGATGCATCATCTTTGATGTTGGCCTCTATTGTATCTAGCCTATTCCTTATTTCACCTAATGCTACATTAGTTTCAGCCTTGAATTCTTGTTGCATGTGCAGTATGTAACACCCTGAAATATTGATAAATTGAAAATAAATGTTTGATGTGATTTTTGTGTTATTTGATTCTTTGGTGAGTTTGTATTATTTGAATGATCGTTGGGTAAATTATCATTGTGCTATTGCTTGGTGTAGATGTCAAGTTATATGGAGTTTGTTTGAGTTGCGTTGAATTGTGTGATTCTGAATTTGACCAGAAAACCTGTTTTAGTAAAATCAACATTCTAGATATTGGTTAACCGTTGGATCGCTGTTGTGCGATTTATGCGAATGAATACGGCAAGTGCACCGATCGTTAACAAGTAATAAAGTAGGTAAGTGAGTTATCGTCTCCACAGGGATTGGGGTAATTTTCACAGTAAAATTAATTCTAAATGATTGGAAAATAAAACAGAAAATAAGAATAAAGAAGTAAGTGTTGAGTTGTGGTTGATTATAGAAACAGAAT